>CAKAJE020001164.1:0-38659 GCA_916610135.2 Macropis europaea | reverse complement strand
GATTAGATCATTTTATATTATGGTTATTTTAAGAATTCAGGAAAATTCTATCACATTTGTTCAACTTTCGTCGCTCGTATTTCAGATAGCGTATTCGGCTAAGCGGCATCTCAAAGCGCATGAAATGGAGAGTATAATGCACTATTAAACTTCTAGGATAAGGCAAACAGATACCCGATTCGATCATTTTATATTACGGTTAATATAAGCATGCAGCGTAATTCTATCACATTTGTTCAATTTACGTCGCTCCTATTGCAGATAGCGTATTGGGTTAAGCGGCACCTCAGAGCGCATGAAATTGCGAGTAAAATGCACTATTAAACTTCTAGGGTAGAGCAAACAGAGACCCGATTAGATCATTTTATATTATGGTTAATATAAGAATTCAGCGAAATTCTATCACATTTGTTCAATTTGCGTCGCTCATATTTCAGATAGCGTATTGGGCTAAGCGGCATCTCAAAGCGCATGAAATGGCGAGTAAAATGCACAATTAAACTACTAGGGTAGGGCAAACAGGGACCCGATTAGATCATTTTATATCATGGTTAATTTAAGAATTCAGCGAAATTCTATCACATTTGTTCAATTTACGTCGCTCCTATTTCAGATAGCGTATTGGGCTAAGAGGCATCTCAAAGCGCATGAAATGGCGTGTAAAATGCACGATTAAACTTCTAGGGTAGGGCAAACAGAGACCCGATTAGATCATTTTATATTTTGGTTAATATAAGAATTCAGCGAAATTCTATCACATTTGTTCAATTTACGTCGCTCCTATTACAGATAGCGTATTGTGCTAAGCGGCATCTCAAAGCGCATGAAATGGCGAGTAAAATGCGCTATTAAACTTCTAGGATAAGGCAAACAGAGACCCGATTAGATCATTTTATATTACGGTTAATATAAGAATTCAGCGTAATTCTATCACATTTGTTCAAGTTACGTCGCTCCTATTTCAGATAGCGTACTGGGATAGGCGGCATCTTTAAGCGCGTGGAATGGCGAGTAAAATGCACTACTAATCTTCCATGATAGGGCAATCAGAGACCCGATTAGATCATTTTATATTTTGATTAATATAAGGTTTCAGGGAAATTCTATCACATTTGTTCAATTTACGTCGCTCCTATTTCAGATAGCGTATTGGGCTAAGCCGGATCTCAAAGCGCATGAAATGGCGACTAAAATGCACTGTTAAACGTCTGGGGTAGGGCAAACAGAGACCCGATTAGATCATTTTATATTATGGTTAATTTAAGAATTCAGCAAAATTCTATCACATTTGTTCAACTTGCGTCGCTACTATATCAGACAGCGTATTCGGCTAAGCGGCATCTCAAAGCGCATGAAATGGCGAGTGAAATGCACCATTAGACTTCTATGGTAGGGCGAACAGAGACCAGATTAGATCATTTTACATTAAGGTTAATATAAGGATTCACGGAAATTCTATCACATTTGTTCAATTTACGTCGCTCCTATTTCAGATAGCGTATTGGGCTATGCGGCATCTCAAAGCGCATGAAATGGCGCGTAAAATGCGCTATTAAACTTCTAGGATAAGGCAAACGGAGAACCGATTAGTTCATTTTATATTACGGTTAATATAAGAATTCAGCGTAATTCTATCACATTTCTTCAAATTACGTCGCTCCTATTTCAGATAGCGTACTGGGCTGGCCGGCATCTTAAACCGCGTGGAATGGCGAGTATAATGCACTATTAAGCTTCTATGAAAGGGCATTCACAGACCCGATTAGATCATTTTATATTTTGTTTAATATAAGATTTCAGGGAAATTCTATCACATTTGTTCAATTTACGTCGCTCATATTTCAGATAGCGTATTGGGCTAAGCGGCATCTCAAAGCGCATGAAATGGCGAGTAGAATGCCGTATTAAACTTCTAGGTTAGTGCAAACAGAGACCCGATTAGTTCATTTTATATTACGGTTAATATAATAATTGAGCGTAATTCTATCGCATTTGTTCAATTTACGTCGCTCCTATTTCAGATAGCGTACTGGGCTAGGCGGCATCTTCGAGCGCGTGAAATGGCGAGTAAAATGCACTATTAAACTTCTATGATAGGGCAATCAGAGACCCGATTAGATTATTTTATATTTTGGTTAATATAAGAATTCAGGGAAATTCTATCACATTCGTTCAATTTACGTCGCTCCTATTTCAGATATCGTATTGGGCTAAGCGGCATCTTAAAGCGCGTGGAATGGCGAGTAAAATGCACTATTAAACTTCTATGATAGGGCAATCAGAGACCCGATTAGATCATTTTATATTTTGGTTAATATAAGAATTCAACGAAATTCTATCACATTTGTAAAATTTACGTCGCTCCTATTACAGATAGCTTATTGGGCTTAGCGGCATCTCAAAGCGCATGAAATGACGAGTGAAATGCACTATTAGACTTCTATGGTAGGGCGAACAGAGACCCGATTGGATCATTTTATATTATGGTTAATTTAAGAATTCAGCGAAATTCTATCACATTTGTTCAATTTACGTCGCTCCAATTTCAGATAGCGTATTGGGCTAAGCGGCATCTCAAAGCGCATGAAATGGCGAATAAAATGCACTATTAAACTTCTAGGCTAGGGCAAACAGAGACCCGAGCAGATCATTTTACATTATGGTTAATAAAAGAATTCAGCGTAATTCTATCAAATTTGTTCAACTTACGTCGCTCCTATTTCAGATAGCGTATTGGGCTAAGCGGCATCTCAAAGCGCATGAAATGGCGAGTGAAATGCACTATTACACTTCTATGGTAGGGCGAACAGAGACCCGATTGGATCATTTTACATTAAGGTTAATATAAGAATTCACGGAAATTCTATCACATTTGTTCAATTTACGTCGCTCCTATTCCAGATAGCGTAGTGGGCTAAGCGGCATCTCAACGCGCATGAAATGGCGAGTAAAATGCGCTATTAAACTTCTAGGGTAGGGCAAACAGAGACCCGATTAGATCATTTTATATTATGGTTATTTTAAGAATTCAGCAAAATTCTATCACATTTGTTCAACTTACGTCGCTCCTATTTCAGATAGCGTACTGGGCTAGGCGGCAACTTAAAGCGCGTGGAATGGCGAGTAAAATGCACTACTAAACTTCTCTGATAGGGCAATCAGAGACCCGATTAGATCATTTTATATTTTGTTTAATATAAGATTTCAGGGAAATAGTATCACATTTGTTCAATTTACGTCGCTCCTATATCAGATAGCGTAATCGGCTAAGCGGCATCTCAAAGCGCATGAAATGGCGAGTGAAATGCACCATTAGACTTCTATGGTAGGGCGAACAGAGACCCGATTAGATCATTTTACATTAAGGTTAATATAAGGATTCACGGAAATTCTATCACATTTGTTCAATTTACGTCGCTCCTATTTCAGATAGCGTATTGGGCTATGCGGCATCTCAAAGCGCATGAAATGGCGAGTAAAATGCACTATTAAACTTCTAGGGTAGGGCAAACAGAGACCCGATTAGATCATTTTATATTATGGTTACTTTAAGAATTCAGCCAAATTCTATCACATTTGTTCAATATTATGTCGCTCCTATTTCAGATAGCGTACTGGGCTAGGCGGAATCTTAAAGCGCGTGGATTGGCGAGTAAAATGCACTATTAATCTTCTAGGGTAGGGCGAACAGAGACCCGATTAGAACACTTTACATTAAGGTTAATATAAGAATTCAGCGAAAGTCTATCACATTTGTTCAATTTACGTCGCTCCTATTTCAGATAGCGTATTGGGCTATGCGGCATCTCAAAGCGCATGAAATGGCGCGTAAAATGCGCTATTAAACTTCTAGGATAAGGCAAACGGAGACCCGATTAGTTCATTTTATATTACGGTTAATATAAGAATTCAGCGTAATTCTATCACATTTCTTCAAATTACGTCGCTCCTATTTCAGATAGCGTACTGGGCTGGCCGGCATCTTAAACCGCGTGGAATGGCGAGTATAATGCACTATTAAGCTTCTATGATAGGGCATTCACAGACCCGATTAGATCATTTTATATTTTGTTTAATATAAGATTTCAGGGAAATTCTATCACATTTGTTCAATTTACGTCGCTCATATTTCAGATAGCGTATTGGGCTAAGCGGCATCTCAAAGCGCATGAAATGGCGAGTAGAATGCACTATTAAACTTCTAGGTTAGTGCAAACAGAGACCCGATTAGTTCATTTTATATTACGGTTAATATAATAATTGAGCGTAATTCTATCGCATTTGTTCAATTTACGTCGCTCCTATTTCAGATAGCGTACTGGGCTAGGCGGCATCTTAGAGCGCGTGAAATGGCAAGTAAAATGCACTATTAAACTTCTATGATAGGGCAATCAGAGACCCGATTAGATTATTTTATATTTTGGTTAATATAAGAATTCAGGGAAATTCTATCACATTCGTTCAATTTACGTCGCTCCTATTTCAGATATCGTATTGGGCTAAGCGGCATCTTAAAGCGCGTGGAATGGCGAGTAAAATGCACTATTAAACTTCTATGATAGGGCAATCAGAGACCCGATTAGATCATTTTATATTTTGGTTAATATAAGAATTCAACGAAATTCTATCACATTTGTAAAATTTACGTAGCTCCTATTACAGATAGCTTATTGGGCTTAGCGGCATCTCAAAGCGCATGAAATGACGAGTGAAATGCACAATTAGACTTCTATGATAGGGCGAACAGAGACCCGATTGGATCATTTTATATTATGGTTAATTTAAGAATTCAGCGAAATTCTATCACATTTGTTCAATTTACGTCGCTCCAATTTCAGATAGCGTATTGGGCTAAGCGGCATCTCAAAGCGCATGAAATGGCGAATAAAATGCACTATTAAACTTCTAGGCTAGGGCAAACAGAGACCCGAGCAGATCATTTTACATTATGGTTAATAAAAGAATTCAGCGTAATTCTATCAAATTTGTTCAACTTACGTCGCTCCTATTTCAGATAGCGTATTGGGCTAAGCGGCATCTCAAAGCGCATGAAATGGCGAGTGAAATGCACTATTACACTTCTATGGTAGGGCGAACAGAGACCCGATTGGATCATTTCACATTAAGGTTAATATAAGAATTCACGGAAATTCTATCACATTTGTTCAATTTACGTCGCTCCTATTCCAGATAGCGTAGTGGGCTAAGCGGCATCTCAACGCGCATGAAATGGCGAGTAAAATGCGCTATTAAACTTCTAGGATAAGGCAAACAGAGACCCGATTAGATCATTTTATATTACGGTTAATATAAGAATTCAGCGTAATTCTATCACATTTGTTCAAGTTACGTCGCTCCTATTTCAGATAGCGTACTGGGCTAAGCGGCATCTTAAAGCGCGTGGAATGGCGAGTAAAATGCACTATTAAACTTCTATGATAGGGCAATCAGAGACCCGATTAGATTATTTTATATTTTGGTTAATATAAGAATTCAGGGAAATTCTATCACATTCGTTCAATTTACGTCGCTCCTATTTCAGATATCGTATTGGGCTAAGCGGCATCTTAAAGCGCGTGGAATGGCGAGTAAAATGCACTATTAAACTTCTATGATAGGGCAATCAGAGACCCGATTAGATCATTTTATATTTTGGTTAATATAAGAATTCAACGAAATTCTATCACATTTGTAAAATTTACGTCGCTCCTATTACAGATAGCTTATTGGGCTTAGCGGCATCTCAAAGCGCATGAAATGACGAGTGAAATGCACTATTAGACTTCTATGGTAGGGCGAACAGAGACCCGATTGGATCATTTTATATTATGGTTAATTTAAGAATTCAGCGAAATTCTATCACATTTGTTCAATTTACGTCGCTCCAATTTCAGATAGCGTATTGGGCTAAGCGGCATCTCAAAGCGCATGAAATGGCGAATAAAATGCACTATTAAACTTCTAGGCTAGGGCAAACAGAGACCCGAGCAGATCATTTTACATTATGGTTAATAAAAGAATTCAGCGTAATTCTATCAAATTTGTTCAACTTACGTCGCTCCTATTTCAGATAGCGTATTGGGCTAAGCGGCATCTCAAAGCGCATGAAATGGCGAGTGAAATGCACTATTACACTTCTATGGTAGGGCGAACAGAGACCCGATTGGATCATTTTACATTAAGGTTAATATAAGAATTCACGGAAATTGTATCACATTTGTGCAATTTACGTCGCTCCTATTCCAGATAGCGTAGTGGGCTAAGCGGCATCTCAACGCGCATGAAATGGCGAGTAAAATGCGCTATTAAACTTCTAGGGTAGGGCAAACAGAGACCCGATTAGATCATTTTATATTATGGTTATTTTAAGAATTCAGCAAAATTCTATCACATTTGTTCAACTTACGTCGCTCCTATTTCAGATAGCGTACTGGGCTAGGCGGCAACTTAAAGCGCGTGGAATGGCGAGTAAAATGCACTACTAAACTTCTCTGATAGGGCAATCAGAGACCCGATTAGATCATTTTATATTTTGTTTAATATAAGATTTCAGGGAAATAGTATCACATTTGTTCAATTTACGTCGCTCCTATATCAGATAGCGTAATCGGCTAAGCGGCATCTCAAAGCGCATGAAATGGCGAGTGAAATGCACCATTAGACTTCTATGGTAGGGCGAACAGAGACCCGATTAGATCATTTTACATTAAGGTTAATATAAGGATTCACGGAAATTCTATAACATTTGTTCAATTTACGTCGCTCCTATTTCAGATAGCGTATTGGGCTATGCGGCATCTCAAAGCGCATGAAATGGCGAGTAAAATGCACTATTAAACTTCTAGGGTAGGGCAAACAGAGACCCGATTAGATCATTTTATATTATGGTTACTTTAAGAATTCAGCCAAATTCTATCACATTTGTTCAATATTATGTCGCTCCTATTTCAGATAGCGTACTGGGCTAGGCGGAATCTTAAAGCGCGTGGATTGGCGAGTAAAATGCACTATTAATCTTCTAGGGTAGGGCGAACAGAGACCCGATTAGAACACTTTACATTAAGGTTAATATAAGAATTCAGCGAAAGTCTATCACATTTGTTCAATTTACGTCGCTCCTATTTCAGATAGCGTATTGGGCTATGCGGCATCTCAAAGCGCATGAAATGGCGCGTAAAATGCGCTATTAAACTTCTAGGATAAGGCAAACGGAGACCCGATTAGTTCATTTTATATTACGGTTAATATAAGAATTCAGCGTAATTCTATCACATTTCTTCAAATTACGTCGCTCCTATTTCAGATAGCGTACTGGGCTGGCCGGCATCTTAAACCGCGTGGAATGGCGAGTATAATGCACTATTAAGCTTCTATGATAGGGCATTCACAGACCCGATTAGATCATTTTATATTTTGTTTAATATAAGATTTCAGGGAAATTCTATCACATTTGTTCAATTTACGTCGCTCAAATTTCAGATAGCGTATTGGGCTAAGCGGCATCTCAAAGCGCATGAAATGGCGAGTAGAATGCACTATTAAACTTCTAGGTTAGTGCAAACAGAGACCCGATTAGTTCATTTTATATTACGGTTAATATAATAATTGAGCGTAATTCTATCGCATTTGTTCAATTTACGTCGCTCCTATTTCAGATAGCGTACTGGGCTATGCGGCATCTTAGAGCGCGTGAAATGGCGAGTAAAATGCACTATTAAACTTCTATGATAGGGCAATCAGAGACCCGATTAGATTATTTTATATTTTGGTTAATATAAGAATTCAGGGAAATTCTATCACATTCGTTCAATTTACGTCGCTCCTATTTCAGATATCGTATTGGGCTAAGCGGCATCTTAAAGCGCGTGGAATGGCGAGTAAAATGCACTATTAAACTTCTATGATAGGGCAATCAGAGACCCGATTAGATCATTTTATATTTTGGTTAATATAAGAATTCAACGAAATTCTATCACATTTGTAAAATTTACGTAGCTCCTATTACAGATAGCTTATTGGGCTTAGCGGCATCTCAAAGCGCATGAAATGACGAGTGAAATGCACTATTAGACTTCTATGATAGGGCGAACAGAGACCCGATTGGATCATTTTATATTATGGTTAATTTAAGAATTCAGCGAAATTCTATCACATTTGTTCAATTTACGTCGCTCCAATTTCAGATAGCGTATTGGGCTAAGCGGCATCTCAAAGCGCATGAAATGGCGAATAAAATGCACTATTAAACTTCTAGGCTAGGGCAAACAGAGACCCGAGCAGATCATTTTACATTATGGTTAATAAAAGAATTCAGCGTAATTCTATCAAATTTGTTCAACTTACGTCGCTCCTATTTCAGATAGCGTATTGGGCTAAGCGGCATCTCAAAGCGCATGAAATGGCGAGTGGAATGCACTATTACACTTCTATGGTAGGGCGAACAGAGACCCGATTGGATCATTTTACATTAAGGTTAATATAAGAATTCACGGAAATTCTATCACATTTGTTCAATTTACGTCGCTCCTATTCCAGATAGCGTAGTGGGCTAAGCGGCATCTCAACGCGCATGAAATGGCGAGTAAAATGCGCTATTAAACTTCTAGGATAAGGCAAACAGAGACCCGATTAGATCATTTTATATTACGGTTAATATAAGAATTCAGCGTAATTCTATCACATTTGTTCAAGTTACGTCGCTCCTATTTCAGATAGCGTACTGGGCTAGGCGGCATCTTAAAGCGCGTGGAATGGCGAGTAAAATGCACTACTAATCTTCTCTGATAGGGCAATCAGAGACCCGATTAGATCATTTTATATTTTGTTTAATATAAGATTTCAGGGAAATAGTATCACATTTGTTCAATTTACGTCGCTCCTATATCAGATAGCGTAATCGGCTAAGCGGCATCTCAAAGCGCAAGAAATGGCGAGTGAAATGCACCATTAGACTTCTATGGTAGGGCGAACAGAGGCCCGATTAGATCATTTTACATTAAGGTTAATATAAGGATTCACGGAAATTCTATCACATTTGTTCAATTTACGTCGCTCCTATTTCAGATAGCGTATTGGGCTATGCGGCATCTCAAAGCGCATGAAATGGCGAGTAAAATGCACTATTAAACTTCTAGGGTAGGGCAAACAGAGACCCGATTAGATCATTTTATATTATGGTTACTTTAAGAATTCAGCCAAATTCTATCACATTTGTTCAATTTACGTCGCTCCTATTTCAGATAGCGTACTGGGCTAGGCGGAATCTTAAAGCGCGTGGATTGGCGAGTAAAATGCACTATTAATCTTCTAGGGTAGGGCGAACAGAGACCCGATTAGAACACTTTACATTAAGGTTAATATAAGAATTCACCGAAAGTCTCTCACATTTGATCAATTTACGTCGCTGATATTTCAGATAGCGTATTGGGCTAAGCGGCATCTCAATGCGCATGAAATGGCGAGTAAAATGCACTATTAAACTTCTAGGTTAGTGCAAACAGAGACCCGATTAGTTCATTTTATATTACGGTTAATATAATAATTGAGCGTAATTCTATCGCATTTGTTCAATTTACGTCGCTCCTATTTCAGATAGCGTACTGGGCTAGGCGGCATCTTAGAGCGCGTGAAATGGCGAGTAAAATGCACTATTAAACTTCTATGATAGGGCATTCACAGACCCGATTAGATCATTTTATATTTTGTTTAATATAAGATTTCAGGGAAATTCTATCACATTTGTTCAATTTACGTCGCTCATATTTCAGATAGCGTATTGGGCTAAGCGGCATCTCAAAGCGCATGAAATGGCGAGTAGAATGCACTATTAAACTTCTAGGTTAGTGCAAACAGAGACCCGATTAGTTCATTTTATATTACGGTTAATATAATAATTGAGCGTAATTCTATCGCATTTGTTCAATTTACGTCGCTCCTATTTCAGATAGCGTACTGGGCTAGGCGGCATCTTAGAGCGCGTGAAATGGCGAGTAAAATGCACTATTAAACTTCTATGATAGGGCAATCAGAGACCCGATTAGATTATTTTATATTTTGGTTAATATAAGAATTCAGGGAAATTCTATCACATTCGTTCAATTTACGTCGCTCCTATTTCAGATATCGTATTGGGCTAAGCGGCATCTTAAAGCGCGTGGAATGGCGAGTAAAATGCACTATTAAACTTCTATGATAGGGCAATCAGAGACCCGATTAGATCATTTTATATTTTGGTTAATATAAGAATTCAACGAAATTCTATCACATTTGTAAAATTTACGTAGCTCCTATTACAGATAGCTTATTGGGCTTAGCGGCATCTCAAAGCGCATGAAATGACGAGTGAAATGCACTATTAGACTTCTATGATAGGGCGAACAGAGACCCGATTGGATCATTTTATATTATGGTTAATTTAAGATTCAGCCAAATTCTATCACATTTGTTCAATTTACGTCGCTCCTATTTCAGATAGCGTATTGGGCTAAGCGGCATCTCAAAGCGCATGAAATGGCGAATAAAATGCACTATTAAACTTCTAGGCTAGGGCAAACAGAGACCCGAGCAGATCATTTTACATTATGGTTAATAAAAGAATTCAGCGTAATTCTATCAAATTTGTTCAACTTACGTCGCTCCTATTTCAGATAGCGTATTGGGCTAAGCGGCATCTCAAAGCGCATGAAATGGCGAGTGAAATGCACTATTACACTCTATGGTAGGGCGAACAGAGACCCGATTGGATCATTTTACATTAAGGTTAATATAAGAATTCACGGAAATTCTATCACATTTGTTCAATTTACGTCGCTCCTATTCCAGATAGCGTAGTGGGCTAAGCGGCATCTCAACGCGCATGAAATGGCGAGTAAAATGCGCTATTAAACTTCTAGGATAAGGCAAACAGAGACCCGATTAGATCATTTTATATTACGGTTAATATAAGAATTCAGCGTAATTCTATCACATTTGTTCAAGTTACGTCGCTCCTATTTCAGATAGCGTACTGGGCTAGGCGGCATCTAAAGCGCGTGGAATGGCGAGTAAAATGCACTACTAATCTTCTCTGATAGGGCAATCAGAGACCCGATTAGATCATTTTATATTTTGTTTAATATAAGATTTCAGGGAAATAGTATCACATTTGTTCAATTTACGTCGCTCCTATATCAGATAGCGTAATCGGCTAAGCGGCATCTCAAAGCGCAAGAAATGGCGAGTGAAATGCACCATTAGACTTCTATGGTAGGGCGAACAGAGGCCCGATTAGATCATTTTACATTAAGGTTAATATAAGGATTCACGGAAATTCTATCACATTTGTTCAATTTACGTCGCTCCTATTTCAGATAGCGTATTGGCCTATGCGGCATCTCAAAGCGCATGAAATGGCGAGTAAAATGCACTATTAAACTTCTAGGGTAGGGCAAACAGAGACCCGATTAGATCATTTTATATTATGGTTACTTTAAGAATTCAGCCAAATTCTATCACATTTGTTCAATTTACGTCGCTCCTATTTCAGATAGCGTACTGGGCTAGGCGGAATCTTAAAGCGCGTGGATTGGCGAGTAAAATGCACTATTAATCTTCTAGGGTAGGGCGAACAGAGACCCGATTAGAACACTTTACATTAAGGTTAATATAAGAATTCACCGAAAGTCTCTCACATTTGTTCAATTTACGTCGCTGATATTTCAGATAGCGTATTGGGCTAAGCGTTATCTCAATGCGCATGAAATGGCGAGTAAAATGCACTATTAAACTTCTAGGATAAGGCAAACAGAGACCCGATTCGATCATTTTATATTACGATTAATATAAGAATTCAGCGTAATTCTATCACATTTGTTCAACGTACGTCGCTCCTATTTCAGATAGCGTACTAGGCTAGGCGGCATCTTAAAGCGCGTGGAATGGCAGGTAAAATGCACTATTAAACTTCTATGATAGGGCTAGCAGAGACCCGATTAGATCATTTTATATTACGGTTAATATAAGAATTCAGCGTAATTCTATCACATTTGTTCAACTTACGTCGCTCCTATTTCAGATAGCGTACTGGGCTAGGCGGCATCTTAAAGCGCACGAAATGGCGAGTAAAATGCCCTATTAAACTTCTATGATAGGGCTATCAGAGACCCGATTAGATCATTTTCTATTTTGGTTAATATAAGAATCCAGCGAAATTCTATCACATTTGTTCAACTTACGTCGCTCCTATTTCAGATAGCGTACTGGGCTAGGCGGCATCTCAAAGCGCGTGGAATGGCGAGTACAATGCACCACTAAACTTCTATGATAGGGCAATCAGAGACCCGATTAGATCATTTTATATTTTGGTTAATATAAGAATTCAGGGAAATTCTATCACATTTGTTCAATTTACGTCGCTCCTATTTCAGATAGCGTACTGGGCTAGGCGGAATCTTAAAGCGCGTGGATTGGCGAGTAAAATGCACTATTAAACTTCTATGATAGCGCAATCAGAGACACGATTAGATCATTTTATATTTTGATTAATATAAGATTTCAGGGAAATTCTATCACATTTGTTCAATTTACGTCGCTGATATTTCAGATAGCGTATTGGGCTAAGCGGCATCTCATAGCACATGAAGTGACGAGCGAAATGCACTATTAAACTTCTAGGGTAGGGCAAGCAGAGACCCGATTAGATCATTTTATATTATGGTTAATTTAAGAATTCAGCGAAATTCTATCACATTTGTTCATCTTACGTCGCTCCTATTCCAGATAGCGTATTGGGCTAAGCGGCATCTCAAAGCGCATGAAATAGCGAGTAAAATGCGCTATTAAACTTTTAGGATAAGGCAAACAGAGACCCGATTAGATCATTTTATATTACGGTTAATATAAGAATTCAGCGTAATTCTATCACATTTGTTCAAGTTACGTCGCTCCTATTTCAGATAGCGTACTGGGCTAGGCGGCATCTTAAAGCGCGTGGAATGGCGAGTAAAATGCACTACTAATCTTCTATGATAGGGCAATCAGAGACCCGATTAGATCATTTTATATTTTGATTAATATAAGATTTCAGGGAAATTCTATCACATTTGTTCAATTTACGTCGCTCCTATTTCAGAGAGCGTATTGGGCTAAGCCGGATCTCAAAGCGCATGAAATGGCGACTAAAATGCACTATTAAACTTCTACGGTAAGGCAAACAGAGACCCGATTAGATCATTTTATATTATGGTTAATTTAAGAATTCAGCAAAATTCTATCACATTTGTTCAACTTACGTCGCTCCTATTTCAGATAGCGTACTGGGCTAGGCGGCATCTTAAAGCGCGTGGAATGGCGAGTAAAATGCACTATTAAACTTCTATGATATGGCAATCAGAGACCCGATTAGATCATTTTATATTTTGGTTCATATAAGAATTCAACGAAATTCTATCACAATTGTAAAATTTACGTCGCTCCTATTACAGATAGCGTATTGGGCTAAGCTGCTTCTCAAAGCGCATGAAATGGCGATTAAAATGCACAGTTAAACTTCTAGGGTAGGGCAAACAGAGACCCGATTAGATCATTTTATATTATGGTTAATATAAGAATTCAGCGAAATTCTATCACAATTGTTGTATTTACGTCGCTCCTATTTCAGATAGCGTATTGGGCTAAGCGGCATCTCAAAGCGCATGAAATGGCGAGTGAAATGCACTATTACACTTCTAGGGTAGGGCGAACAGAGACCCGATTAGATCATTTTACATTAAGGTTAATATAAGTATTCCGGGGTATTCTATCACATTTGTTCAATTTACGTCGCTCCTATTTCAGATAGCGTATTGGGCTAAGCTGCTTCTCAAAGCGCATGAAATGGCGATTAAAATGCACTGTTAAACTTCTAGCGTAGGGCAAACACAGACCCGATTAGATCATTTTATATTATGGTTAATTTAAGAATTCAGCAAAATTCTATCACTTTTGTTCAATTTACGTCGCTCCTATTTCGGATAGCGTACTGGGCTGGCCGGCATCTTAAACCGCGTGGAATGGCGAGTAAAATGCACTATTAAACTTCTATGATAGGGCAATCAGAGACCCGATTAGATCATTTTACATTAAGGTTAATATAAGTATTCAGGGAGATTCTATCACACTTGTTCAATTTACGTCGCTCCTATTTCAGACAGCGTACTGGACTAGGCGGCATCTTAAAGCGTGTGGAATGGCGAGTAAAATTCACCATCAACCTTCTATGATAGGGCAATCAAAGACCAGACTAGATCATTTGATACTTTGGTTAATATAAGAATTCAGCGAAATTCTAGCACATTTGTTCAATTTACGTCGCTCCTATTTCAGATAGCGTATTGGGCTATGCGGCATCTCAAAGCGCATGAAATGACGAGTGTAATGCACTATTATACATCTAGGGTAGGGTGAACAGAGACCCGAAGAGATCATTTTACATTAAGGTGAATATAAGAATGCAGCGTAATTCTGTCACATTTGTTCAACTTACGTCGCTCCTATTTCAGATAGCGTATTGGGTTAAGCGTCATCTCAAAGCGCATGAAATGACGAGTGAAATGCACTATTAAACTTCTAGGGTAGGGCGAACAGAGACCCGATTAGATCATTTTACATTAAGGTTAATATAAGTATTCAGCGAGATTCTATCACACTTGTTCAATTTACGTCGCTTCTATTTCAGACAGCGTACTGGGGTAAGGCGGCATCTTAAAGCGCGTGGAATGGCGAGTAAAATGCACTATTACCCTTCTATGATAGGGCAATCAGAGTCCAGATTAGATCATTTTATACTTTGGTTAATATAAGAATTCAGCGAAATTCTATCACATTTGTTCAATTTACGTCGCTCCTATTTCAGATAGCGTATTGGGCTAAGCGGCATCTCAAAGCGCATGAAATGACGAGTGAAATGCACTATTAAACTTCTAGGGTAGGGCAAACAGGGACCCGATTAGATCATTATATATTATGGTTAATTTAAGAATTCAGCGAAATTCTATCACATTTGTTCAATTTACGTCGCTCCTATTTCAGATAGCGTATTGGGCTAAGCGGCATCTCAAAGCGCATGAAATGGTGTGTAAAATGCACGATTAAACTTCTTGGGTAGGGCAAACAGAGACCCGATTAGATCATTTTATATTTTGGTTAATATAAGAATTCAGCGAAATTCTATCACATTTGTTCAATTTACGTCGCTCCTATTTCAGACAGCTTATTGGGCTTAGCGGCATCTCAAATCGCATGAAATGGCGAACAAAATGCACTATTAAACTTCTAGGCTAGGGCGAACAGAGACCAGATTAGATCATTTTATATTTTGGTTAATATAAGAATTCTGCGAAATTCTATCACATTTGTTCAAGTTACGTCGCTCCTATTTCAGATAGCGTACTGGGCTAGGCGGCATCTTAAAGCGCGTGGAATGGCGAGTAAAATGCACTATTAAACTTCTATGATATGGCAATCAGAGACCCGATTAGATCATTTTATATTTTGGTTCATATAAGAATTCAACGAAATTCTATCACAATTGTAAAATTTACGTCGCTCCTATTACAGATAGCCTATTGGGCTAAGCTGCTTCTCAAAGCGCATGAAATGGCGATTAAAATGCACTGTTAAACTTCTAGTGTAGGGCAAACAGAGACCCGATTAGATCATTTCATATTATGGTTTATTTAAGAATTCAGAAAAATTGTATCACATTTGTTCAATTTACGTCGCTCCTATTTCAGATAGCGTATTGGACTAAGCTGCTTCTCAAAGCGCATGAAATGGCGATTAAAATGCACTGTTAAACTTCTAGGGTAGGGCAAACAGAGACCCGATTAGATCATTTTATATTATGGTTAATATAAGAATTCAGCGAAATTCTATCACAATTGTTCTATTTACGTCCCTCCTATTTCAGATAGCGTATTGGGCTAAGCGGCATCTCAAAGCGCATGAAATGGCGAGTGAAATGCACTATTACACTTCTAGGGTAGGGCGAACAGAGACCCGATTAGATCATTTTACATTAAGGTTAATATAAGTATTCCGGGGTATTCTATAACATTTGTTCAATTTACGTCGCTCCTATTTCAGATAGCGTATTGGGCTAAGCTGCTTCTCAAAGCGCATGAAATGGCGATTAAAATGCACTGTTAAACTTCTAGCGTAGGGCAAACACAGACCCGATTAGATCATTTTATATTATGGTTAATTTAAGAATTCAGCAAAATTCTATCACATTTGTTCAATTTACGTCGCTCCTATTTCGGATAGCGTACTGGGCTGGCCGGCATCTTAAACCGCGTGGAATGGCGAGTAAAATGCACTATTAAACTTCTATGATAGGGCAATCAGAGACCCGATTAGATCATTTTACATTAAGGTTAATATAAGTATTCAGGGAGATTCTATCACACTTGTTCAATTTACGTCGCTCCTATTTCAGACAGCGTACTGGGCTAGGCGGCATCTTAAAGCGTGTGGAATGGCGAGTAAAATTCACCATCAACCTTCTTTGATAGGGCAATCAAAGACCAGACTAGATCATTTGATACTTTGGTTAATATAAGAATTCAGCGAAATTCTAGCACATTTGTTCAATTTACGTCGCTCCTATTTCAGATAGCGTATTGGGCTATGCGGCATCTCAAAGCGCATGGAATGACGAGTGTAATGCACTATTATACATCTAGGGTAGGGTGAACAGAGACCCGAACTGATCATTTTACATTAAGGTGAATATAAGAATGCAGCGTAATTCTGTCACATTTGTTCAACTTACGTCGCTCCTATTTCAGATAGCGTATTGGGTTAAGCGTCATCTCAAAGCGCATGAAATGACGAGTGAAATGCACTATTAAACTTCTAGGGTAGGGCGAACAGAGACCCGATTAGATCATTTTACATTAAGGTTAATATAAGTATTCAGCGAGATTCTATCACACTTGTTCAATTTACGTCGCTTCTATTTCAGACAGCGTACTGGGCTAGGCGGCATCTTAAAGCGCGTGGAATGGCGAGTAAAATGCACTATTACCCTTCTATGATAGGGCAATCAGAGTCCAGATTAGATCATTTTATACTTTGGTTAATATAAGAATTCAGCGAAATTCTATCACATTTGTTCAATTTACGTCGCTCCTATTTCAGATAGCGTATTGGGCTAAGCGGCATCTCAAAGCGCATGAAATGACGAGTGAAATGCACTATTAAACTTCTAGGGTAGGGCAAACAGGGACCCGATTAGATCATTTTATATTATGGTTAATTTAAGGATTCAGCAAAATTCTATCACATTTGTTCAATTTACGTCGCTCCAATTTTAGATAGCGTACTGGGCTAAACGGCATCTCAAAGCGCATGAAATGGCGAATAAAATGCACTATTAAACTTCTAGGCTAGGGCGAACAGAGACCCGAGCAGGTCATTTTACATTATGGTTAATAAAAGAATTCAGCGTAATTCTATCACATTTGTTCAACTTACGTCGCTCCTATTTCAGATAGCGTATTGGGCTAAGCGGCATCTCAAAGCGCATGAAATGGCGAGAGAAATGCACTATTAGACTTCTATGGTAGGGCGAACAGAGACCCGATTGGATCATTTTACATTAAGGTTAATATAAGAATTCACGGAAATTCTATCACATTTGTTCAATTTACGTCGCTCCTATTCCAGATAGCGTATTGGGCTAAGCGGCATCTCAAAGCGCATGAAATGGCGAGTAAAATGCGCTATTAAACTTCTAGGATAAGGCAAACAGAGACCCGATTAGATCATTTTATATTATGGTTAATTTAAGAATTCAGCAAAATTCTATCACATTTGTTCAACTTACGTCGCTCCTATTTCAGATAGCGTACTGGGCTAGGCGGCAACTTAAAGCGCGTGGAATGGCGAGTAAAATGCACTACTAAATTTCTATGATAGGGCAATCAGAGACCCGATTAGAACATTTTATATTTTGTTTAATATAAGATTTCAGGGAAATAGTATCACATTTGTTCAATTTACGTCGCTCCTATTCCAGATAGCGTATTCGGCTAAGCGGCATCTCAAAGCGCATGAAATGACGAGGAAAATGCACTATTAAACTTCTAGGGTAGGGCAAGCAGAGACCCGATTAGATCATTTTATATTATGGTTAATTTAAGAATTCAGCAAAATTCTATCACATTCGTTCAATTTAGGTCGCTCCTATTTCAGATAGCGTATCGGGCTAAGCGGGATCTCAAAGCGCATGAAATGGCGAGTGAAATGCACTATAAGACTTCTATGGTAGGGCGAACAGAGACCAGATTAGATCATTTTACATTCTGGTTAATAAAATAATTCAGCGAAATTCTATCACATTTGTTCAACTTTCGTCGCTCCTATTTCAGATAGCGTATTGAGCTAAGCGGCATCTCGAAGCGCATGAAATGGCGAGTATAATGCACTATTAAACTTCTAGGATAAGGCAAACAGATACCCGATTAGATCATTTTATATTACGGTTAATATAAGAATGCAGCGTAATTCTATCACATTTGTTCAAGTTACGTCGCTCCTATTTCAGATAGCGTACTGGGCTAGGCGGCATCTTAAAGCGCGTGGAATGGCGAGTAAAATGCACTACTAAACTTCTATGATAGGGCAATCAGAGACCCGATTAGATCATTTTATATTTTGTTTAATATAAGATTTCAGGGAAATTCTATCACATTTGTTCAATTTACGTCGCTCCTATTTCAGATAGCGTATTGGGCTAAGCGGCAACTGAAAGGGCATGAAATGACGAGTGAAATGCACTATTAAACTCCTAGGGTAGAGCGAACAGAGACCCGATTAGATCATTTTACATTAAGATTAATATAAGAATTCAGGGAAATTCTATCACATTTGTTCAATTTACGTCGCTCCTATTTCAGATAGCGTATTGGGCTAAGCGGCATCTCAAAGCGCATGAAATGGCGTGTAAAATGCACGATTAAACTTGTAGGGTAGGGCAATCAGAGTCCAGATTAGATCATTTTATACTTTGGTTAATATAAGAATTCAGCGAAATTCTATTACATTTGTTCAATTTACGTCGCTCCTATTTCAGATAGCGTATTGTGCTCAGCGGCAACTCAAAGCGCATGAAATGACGAGTGAAAGGCAATATTAAACTTCTAGGGTAGGGCGAACAGAGACCCGAATAGATCATTTTACATTAAGGTTAATATAAGATTTCAGGGAAATTCTATCACATTTGTTCAATTTACGTCGCTCCTATTTCAGATAGCGTATTGGGCTAAGCAGCATCTCAAAGCGCAAGAAATGGCGAGTAAAATGCACTATTAAACTTCTAGGCCAGGGCGAACAGAGACCCGATTAGATCATTTTACATTAAGGTTAATATAAGAATTCAGGGAAATTCTATCACGTTTGTTCAATTTACGTCGCTCCTATTTCAGATAGCGTATTGGGCTAACAGGCATCTCAAAGCGCATGAAATGGCGAGTAAAATGCACTGTTAAACATCTAGGGTAGGGCAAACAGAGACCCGATTAGATCATTTCATATTTTGGTTTATTTAACAATTCAGAAAAATTCTATTACATTTGTTCAATTTACGTCGCTCCTATTTCAGATAGCTTATTGGGCTAAGCGGCATCTCAAAGCGCATGAAATGACGAGTGGAATGCACTATTAGACTTCTAGGATAAGGCAAACAGAGACCCGATTAGATCATTTTATATTACGGTTAATATAAGAATTCAGCGTAATTCTGTCACATTTGTTCAATTTACGTCGCCCCTATTTCAGATAGCGTATTGGGCTAAGCGGCATCTCGAAGCGCATGAAATGACGAGAGAAAGGCAGTATTAAACTCCTTGGGTAGGGCGAACAGAGACCCGATTACATCATTTTATATTCTGGTTAATTTAAGAATTCAGCACAATTCTATCACATTTGTTCAATTTACGTCGCTCCTATTTCAGATAGCGCATTGGGCTAAGCGGCATCTCAAAGCGCATGAAATGGCGAGTAAAATGCACTGTTAAACTTCTAGGGTAGGGCAAACAGAGACCCGATTAGATCATTTCATATTATGGTTTATTTAAGAATTCAAAAAGATTCTATCACATTTGTTCAATTTACGTGGCTGCTATTTCAGATAGCTTATTGGGCTCAGCGGCATCTCAAATCGCATGAATTGACGAGTGAAATGCACTATTAATCTTCTAGGGTAGGGCGAACAGAGACCCGATTAGATCATTTTAGATTAAGGTTAATATAAGGATTCAGCGAGATTCTCTCACATTTGTTCAATTTACGTCGCTGATATTTCAGATAGCGTATTGGGCTAAGCGGCATCTCAAAGCGCAAGAAATGGCAAGTAAAATGAACTATTAAACTTCTAGGGTAGGGGCAAACAGAGACCCGATTAGATCATTTTATATTATGGTTAATTTAAGAATTCAGCGAAATTCTATCACATTTGTTCAATTTACGTCGCTCCTATTTCAGATAGCGTATTGGGCTAAGCGGCATCTCAAAGCGCATGAAATGGCGAATGAAATGCACTATTAAACTTCTAGGCCAGGGCGAACAGAGACCCGATTAGATCATTTTACATTATCGTTAATAAAAGAATTCAGCGAAATTCTAACACATTTGTTCAACTTACGTCGCTCCTATTTCAGATATCGTACTGGGCTAGGCGGCATCTTAAAGCGCGTGGAATGGCGAGTAGAATGCACTACTAAACTTCTATGATAGGGCAATCAGAGACCCGATTAGATCATTTATATTTTGTTTTAATATAAGATTTCAGGGAAATTGTATCACATTTGTTCAATTTACGTCGCTCCTATTTCAGATAGCGTATTGGGCTAAGCGGCCTCTCAAAGCGCGTGAAATGGCAAGTGAAATGCACTATTAGACTTCTATGGTAGGGCGAACAGAGACCCGATAGGATCATATTACATTTTGGTTAATAAAAGAATTCAGCGAAATTCTATCATATTTGTTCAATTTACGTCGCTCCTATTTCAGATAGCGTATTGGGCTAAGCGGCCTCTCAAAGCGCATGAAATGGCGAGTGAAATGCACTATTAGACTTCTATGGTAGGGCGAACAGAGACCCGATAGGATCATTTCACATTGTGGTTAATAAAAGAATTCAGCGAAATTCTATCACATTTGTTCAATTTACGTCGCACCTATTCCAGATAGCGTATTCGGCTAAGCGGCATCTCAAAGCGCATGAAATGGCGAATAAAATGCACTATTAAACTTCTAGGCTAGGGCGAACAGAGACCCGATCAGTTCATTTCATATTATGGTTAATTTAAGAATTCAGCAAAATTCTATCACATTTGTTCAACTTACGTCGGTACTATTTCAGATAGCGTACTGGGCACTGGGCTCGGCGGCATCTTAAAGCGCGTGGAATGGCGAGTGAAATGCACTATTAGACTTCTATGGTAGGGCGAACAGAGACCCGATTAGATCATTTTTATATTATGGTTAATTTAAGAATTCAGCAAAATTCTATCACATTTGTTCAATTTACGTCGCTCCTATGTCAGTTAGCGTATTCGGCTAAGCGGCATCTCAAAGCGCATGAAATGGCGAGTGAAATGCACTATTAAACTTCTAGGCTAGGGCGAACAGAGACCCGATTAGATCATTTTACATTTGGTTAATAAAAGAATTCAGCGAAATTCTATCACATTTGTTCGATTTACGTCGCTCCTATTTCAGATAGCATATGGGCTAAGCGGCATCTCAAAGCGCATGAAATGACGAGTGAAATGCACTATTAAAATTCTATGATAGGGCAATCAGAGACCCGATTAGATCATTTTATATTATGGTTAATTTAAGAATTCAGCAAAATTCCATCACATTTGTTCAATTTACGTCGCTCCTATTTCAGATAGCGTACTGGCTAGGCGGCATCTAAAAGCGCATGAAATGGGCGAAGAAATGCACTATTAGACTTCTATGGTAGGGCGAACAGAGACCCGATTGGATCATTTTACATTAAGGTTAATATAAGAATTCACGGAAATTCCTATCACATTTGTTCAATTTACGTCGCTCCTATTCCAGATAGCGTATTGGGCTAAGCGGCATCTCAAAGCGCATGAAATGGCGAGTAAAATGCGCTATTAAACTTCTAGGATAAGGCAAACAGAGACCCGATTAGATCATTTTATATTATTGTTAATTTAAGAATTCAGCAAAATTCTATCACATTTGTTGAACTTACGTCGCTCCTATTTCAGATAGCGTACTGGGCTAGGCGGCAACTTAAAGCGCGTGGAATGGCGAGTAAAATGCACTACTAAATTTCTATGATAGGGCAATCAGAGACCCGATTAGAACATTTTATATTTTGTTTAATATAAGATTTCAGGGAAATAGTATCACATTTGTTCAATTTACGTCGCTCCTATTCCAGATAGCGTATTCGGCTAAGCGGCATCTCAAAGCGCATGAAATGACGAGGAAAATGCACTATTAAACTTCTAGGGTAGGGCAAGCAGAGACCCGATTAGATCATTTTATATTATGGTTAATTTAAGAATTCAGCAAAATTCTATCACATTCGTTCAATTTAGGTCGCTCCTATTTCAGATAGCGTATCGGGCTAAGCGGGATCTCAAAGCGCATGAAATGGCGAGTGAAATGCACTATAAGACTTCTATGGTAGGGCGAACAGAGACCAGATTAGATCATTTTACATTCTGGTTAATAAAATAATTCAGCGAAATTCTATCACATTTGTTCAACTTTCGTCGCTCCTATTTCAGATAGCGTATTGAGCTAAGCGGCCATCTCGAAGCGCATGAAATGGCGAGTATAATGCACTATTAAACTTCTAGGATAAGGCAAACAGATACCCGATTAGATCATTTTATATTACGGTTAATATAAGAATGCAGCGTAATTCTATCACATTTGTTCAAGTACGTCGCTCCTATTTCAGATAGCGTACTGGGCTAGGCGGCATCTTAAAGCGCGTGGAATGGCGAGTAAAATGCACTACTAAACTTCTAGGATAAGGCAAACAGATACCCGATTAGATCATTTTATATTACGGTTAATATAAGAATGCAGCGTAATTCTATCACATTTGTTCAAGTTACGTCGCTCCTATTTCAGATAGCGTACTGGGCTAGGCGCATCTTAAAGCGCGTGGAATGGCGAGTAAAATGCACTACTAAACTTCTATGATAGGGCAATCAGAGACCCGATTAGATCATTTTTATATTTTGTTTAATATAAGATTTCAGGGAAATTCTATCACATTTGTTCAATTTACGTCGCTCCTATTTCAGATAGCGTATTGGGCTAAGCGGCAACTGAAAGGGCATGAAATGACGAGTGAAATGCACTAGTAAACTCCTAGGGTAGAGCGAACAGAGACCGATTAGATCATTTTACATTAAGATTAATATAAGAATTCAGGAAATTCTATCACATTTGTTCAATTTACGTCGCTCCTATTTCAGATAGCGTATTGGGCTAAGCGGCATCTCAAAGCGCATGAAATGGCGTGTAAAATGCACGATTAAACTTCTAGGGTAGGGCAATCAGAGTCCAGATTAGATCATTTTATACTTTGGTTAATATAAGAATTCAGCGAAATTCTATTACATTTGTTCAATTTACGTCGCTCCTATTTCAGATAGCGTATTGTGCTCAGCGGCAACTCAAAGCGCATGAAATGACGAGTGAAAGGCAATATTAAACTTCTAGGGTAGGGCGAACAGAGACCCGAATAGATCATTTTACATTAGGTTAATATAAGATTTCAGGGAAATTCTATCACATTTGTTCAATTTACGTCGCTCCTATTTCAGATAGCGTATTGGGCTAAGCAGCATCTCAAAGCGCAAGAAATGGCGAGTAAAATGCACTATTAAACTTCTAGGCCAGGGCGAACAGAGACCCGATTAGATCATTTTACATTAAGGTTAATATAAGAATTCAGGGAAATTCTATCACGTTTGTTCAATTTACGTCGCTCCTATTTCAGATAGCGTATTGGGCTAACAGGCATCTCAAAGCGCATGAAATGGCGAGTAAAATGCACTGTTAAACATCTAGGGTAGGGCAAACAGAGACCCGATTAGATCATTTCATATTTTGGTTTATTTAACAATTCAGAAAAATTCTATTACATTTGTTCAATTTACGTCGCTCCTATTTCAGATAGCTTATTGGGCTAAGCGGCATCTCAAAGCGCATGAAATGACGAGTGAAATGCACTATTAGACTTCTAGGATAAGGCAAACAGAGACCCGATTAGATCATTTTATATTACGGTTAATATAAGAATTCAGCGTAATTCTGTCACATTTGTTCAATTTACGTCGCCCCTATTTCAGATAGCGTATTGGGCTAAGCGGCATCTCGAAGCGCATGAAATGACGAGAGAAATGCAGTATTAAACTCCTTGGTAGGGCGGAACAGAGACCCGATTACATCATTTTATATTCTGGTTAATTTAAGAATTCAGCACAATTCTATCACATTTGTTCAATTTACGTCGCTCCTATTTCAGATAGCGCATTGGGCTAGCGGCATCTCAAAGCGCATGAAATGGCGAGTAAAATGCACTGTTAAACTTCTAGGGTAGGGCAAACAGAGACCCGATTAGATCATTTCATATTATGGTTTTATTAAGAATTCAAAAAGATTCTATCACATTTGTTCAATTTACGTGGCTGCTATTTCAGATAGCTTATTGGGCTCAGCGGCATCTCAAAGCGCATGAGATTGACGAGTGAAATGCACTATTAATCTTCTAGGGGTAGGGCGAACAGAGACCCGATTAGATCATTTTAGATTAAGGTTAATATAAGGATTCAGCGAGATTCTCTCACATTTGTTCAATTTACGTCGCTGATATTTCAGATAGCGTATTGGCTAAGCGGCATCTCAAAGCGCAAGAATGGCAAGTAAAATGAACTATTAAACTTCTAGGTAGGGCAAACAGAGACCCGATTAGATCATTTTATATTATGGTTAATTTAAGAATTCACGCGAAAATTCTATCACATTTGTTCAATTTACGTCGCTCCTATTGCAGATAGCGTTTGGGCTAAGCGGCATGTCCGAAGCGCATGAAATGCGAGTAAAATGCACTAGTAAACTTCTAGGTAAGGCAACAGAGACCCGATTAGATCATTTTATATTACGGTTAATATAAGAATTCAGCGTAAATGTATCACATCTGTTCAATTTACGTCACTCCTATTTCAGATAGCTTATTGGGCTAAGCGGCATCTCAAAGCGCAAGAAATGGTGAGTAAAATGCACTCTTAAACTTCTATGATAGGGCAATCAGAGACCCGATGAGATCATTTTATATTTTGGTTAATTTAAAGAATTTCAGCGAAATTCTATCACATTTGTTCAATTTACGTCGCTCCCATTTCAGATAGCTGTATTGGGCTAAGCTGGCATCTCAAAGCGCAAGAAATGGCGAGTAAAATGCACTATTAAACTTCTAGGGTAGGGCAAACGGAGACCCGATTAGATCATTTTATATTATGGTTAATTTAACAATTCAGCGAAATTCTATCACATTTGTTCAACTTTACGTCGCACCTATTCCAGATAGCGTATTCGGCTAAGCGGCATCTCAAAGCGCATGAAATGGCGAATAAAATGCACTATTAAACTTCTAGGCTAGGGCGAACAGAGACCCGATCAGTTCATTTCATATTATGGTTAATTTAAGAATTCAGCAAAATTCTATCACATTTGTTCAACTTACGTCGTTACTATTTCAGATAGCGTACTGGGCTCGGCGGCATCTTAAAGCGCGTGGAATGGCGAGTGAAATGCACTATTAGACCTTCTATGGTAGGGCGAACAGAGACCCGATTAGATCATTTTATATTATGGTTAATTAAGAATTCAGCAAAATTCTATCACATTTGTTCAATTTACGTCGCTCCTATTTCAGTTAGCGTATTCGGCTAAGCGGCATCTCAAAGCGCATGAAATGGCGAGTGAAATGCACTATTAAACTTCTAGGCTAGGGCGAACAGAGACCCGAATAGATCATTTTACATTTTGGTTAATAAAAGAATTCAGCGAAATTCTATCACATTTGTTCGATTTACGTCGCTCCTATTTCAGATAGCATATTGGGCTAAGCGGCATCTCAAAGCGCATGAAATGACGAGTGAAATGCACTATTAAAAATCTATGATAGGGCAATCAGAGACCCGATTAGATCATTTTATATTATGGTTAATTTAAGAATTCAGCAAAATTCCATCACATTTGTTCAATTTACGTCGCTCCTATTTCAGATAGCGTACTGGGCTAGGCGGCATCTAAAAGCGCATGAAATGGCGAGAGAAATGCACTATTAGACTTCTATGGTAGGGCGAACAGAGACCCGATTGGATCATTTTACATTAAGGTTAATATAAGAATTCACGGAAATTCTATCACATTTGTTCAATTTACGTCGCTCCTATTCCAGATAGCGTATTGGGCTAAGCGGCATCTCAAAGCGCATGAAATGGCGAGTAAAATGCGCTATTAAACTTCTAGGATAAGGCAAACAGAGGACCCGATTAGATCATTTTATATTATGGTTAATTTGAGAATTCAGCAAATTCTATCACATTTTGTTCAACTTACGTCGCTCCTATTTCAGATAGCGTACTGGGCTAGGCGGCAACTTAAAGCGCGTGGAATGGCGAGTAAAATGCACTACTAAATTTCTATGATAGGGCAATCAGAGACCCGATTAGAACATTTTATATTTTGTTTAATATAAGATTTCAGGGAAATAGTATCACATTTGTTCAATTTACGTCGCTCCTATTCCAGATAGCGTATTGGGCTAAGCGGCATCTCAAAGCGCATGAAATGACGAGGAAAATGCACTATTAAACTTCTAGGGTAGGCAAGCAGAGACCGATTAGATCATTTTATATTATGGTTAATTAAGAATTCAGCAAAATTCTATCACATTCGTTCAATTTAGGTCGCTCCTATTTCAGATAGCGTATCGGGGCTAAGCGGGATCTCAAAGCGCATGAAATGGCGAGTGAAATGCACTATAAGACTTCCTATGGTAGGGCGAACAGAGACCAGATTAGATCATTTTACATTCTGGTTAATAAAATAATTCAGCGAAATTCTATCACATTTGTTCAACTTTCGTCGCTCCTATTTCAGATAGCGTATTGAGCTAAGCGGCATCTCGAAGCGCATGAAATGGCGAGTATAATGCACTATTAAACTTCTAGGATAAGGCAAACAGATACCCGATTAGATCATTTTATATTACGGTTAATATAAGAATTCAGCGAAATTCTATCACATTTGTTCGATTTACGTCGCTCCTATTTCAGATAGCGTATTGGGCTAAGCGGCATCTCAAAGCGCATGAAATGGCGAATGAAATGCACTATTAAACTTCTAGGCCAGGGCAAACAGAGACCCGATTAGATCATTTTACATTATCGTTAATAAAAGAATTCAGCGAAATTCTAGCACATTTGTTCAACTTACGTCGCTCCTATTTCAGATATCGTACTGGGCTCGGCGGCATCTTAAAGCGCGTGGAATGGCGAGTAGAATGCACTACTAAACTTCTATGATAGGGCAATCAGAGACCCGATTAGATCATTTTATATTTTGTTTAATATAAGATTTCAGGGAAATTGTATCACATTTGTTCAATTTACGTCGCTCCTATTTCAGATAGCGTATTGGGCTAAGCGGCCTCTCAAACCGCATGAAATGGCGAGTGAAATGCACTATTAGACTTCTATGGTAGGGCGAACAGAGACCCGATAGGATCATTTTACATTTAGGTTAATATAAGAATTCACGGAAATTCTATCATATTTGTTCAATTTACGTCGCTCCTATTTCAGATAGCGTATTGGGCTAAGCGGCCTCTCAAAGCGCATGAAATGGCGAGTGAAATGCACTATTAGACTTCTATGGTAGGGCGAACAGAGACCCGATAGGATCATTTCACATTGTGGTTAATAAAAGAATTCAGCGAAATTCTATCACATTTGTTCAATTTACGTCGCACCTATTCCAGATAGCGTATTCGGCTAAGCGGCATCTCAAAGCGCATGAAATGGCGAATAAAATGCACTATTAAACTTCTAGGCTAGGGCGAACAGAGACCCGATCAGTTCATTTCATATTATGGTTAATTTAAGAATTCAGCAAAATTCTATCACATTTGTTCAACTTACGTCGTTACTATTTCAGATAGCGTACTGGGCTCGGCGGCATCTTAAAGCGCGTGGAATGGCGAGTGAAATGCACTATTAGACTTCTATGGTAGGGCGAACAGAGACCCGATTAGATCATTTTATATTATGGTTAATTTAAGAATTCAGCAAAATTCTATCACATTTGTTCAATTTACGTCGCTCCTATGTCAGTTAGCGTATTCGGCTAAGCGGCATCTCAAAGCGCATGAAATGGCGAGTGAAATGCACTATTAAACTTCTAGGCTAGGGCGAACAGAGACCCGATTAGATCATTTTACATTTTGGTTAATAAAAGAATTCAGCGAAATTCTATCACATTTGTTCGATTTACGTCGCTCCTATTTCAGATAGCATATTGGGCTAAGCGGCATCTCAAAGCGCATGAAATGACGAGTGAAATGCACTATTAAAATTCTATGATAGGGCAATCAGAGACCCGATTAGATCATTTTATATTTTGTTTAATATAAGATTTCAGGGAAATTTTATCACATTTGTTCAATTTACGTCGTTACTATTTCAGATAGCGTACTGGGCTCGGCGGCATCTTAAAGCGCGTGGAATGGCGAGTGAAATGCACTATTAGACTTCTATGGTAGGGCGAACAGAGACCCGATTAGATCATTTTATATTATGGTTAATTTAAGAATTCAGCAAAATTCTATCACATTTGTTCAATTTACGTCGCTCCTATGTCAGTTAGCGTATTCGGCTAAGCGGCATCTCAAAGCGCATGAAGTGGCGAATAAAATGCACTATTAACCTTCTAGGGTAGGTCAGACAGAGTCCCGATGAGATCATTTTATATTATGGTTAACATAAGAATTCAGGGAAATTTTATCACATTTGTTCAATTTACGTCGCTCCTATTTCAGATAGCGTACTGGGCTAGGCGGCATCTTAAAGCGCGTGGAATGTCATGTAAACTGCACTATTAAATTTCTATGATAGGGCAATCAGAGACCCGATTAGATCATTTTATATTTTGGTTAACATAAGAATTCAGCGAAATTTTATCACATTTGTTCAATTTACGTCGCTCCTATTACAGATAGTATATTGGGCATAGCGGCATCTCAAAGCGCATGAAACGACGAGTGAAATGCTATATTAAACTTCTATGATAGGGCAATCAGAGACCCGATTTGATCATTTTATATTTTGTTTAATATAAGATTTCAGGGAAATTTTATCACATTTGTTCAATTTACGTCGCTCCTATTTCAGATAGCGAATTCGGCTAAGCGGCCTCTCAAAGCGCATGAAATGGCGAATAAAATGCACTATTAAACTTCTAGGCTATGGCGAACAGAGACCCGATTAGATCATTTTACATTAAGGTTAATATAAGAATTCAGCAAAATTCTATCACATTTGTTCAATTTACGTCGCTGATATTTCAGATAGCGTATTGGGCTAAGCGGCATCTCAAAGCGCATGAAATGGCGAATAAAATGCACTATTAAACTTCTAGGCTAGGGCGAACAGAGACCCGATTAGATCATTTTACATTATGGTTAATAAAAGAATGCAGCGAAATTCTGTCACATTTGTTAAATTTACGTCGCTCCTAATTCAGATAGCGTATTGGGCTAGGCGGCAGCTTAAAGCACGTGGAATGGCGAGTGAAATGCACTATTAAACTTCTAGGGTAGGGCAAACAGAGACCCGATGAGATCATTTTATATTTTGGTTAATTTAAGAATTCAGCGAAATTCTATCACATTTGTTCAACTTACGTCGCTCCTATTTCACATAGCGTATTGGGCTAAGCGGCATCTCAAAGCGCAAGAAATGGCGAGTGAAATGCACTATTAGACTTCTATGGTAGGGCGAACAGAGACCCGATTGGATCATTGTACATTAAGGTTAATATAAGAATTCACGGAAATTCTGTCACATTTGTTCAATTTACGTCGCTCCTATTTCAGATAGCGTATTGGGCTATGCGGCATCTCAAAGCGCATGAAATGGCGAGTAAAATGCGCTATTAAACTTCTAGGATAAGGCAAATAGAGACCCGATTAGATCATTTTATATTACGGTTAATATAAGAATTCAGCGTAATTCTATCACATTTGTTCAACTTACGTCGCTCCTACTTCAGATAGCGTATTAGGCTAAGCGGCATCTCAAAGCGCATGAAATGGCGACTAAAATGCACTATTTAACTTCTAGACTAGGGCGAACAGAGACCCGATTAGATCATTTTACATTTTGGTTAATAAAAGAATTCAGCGAAATTCTATCACATTTTTTGAATTTACGTCGCTCCTATTTCAGATAGCGTACTGGGATAGGCGGCATCTAAAAGCGCATGAAATGGCGAGTATAATGCACTATTAAACTTCTAGAATAAGGCAAACAGAGACCTGATTAGATCATTTTATATTATGGTTAATTTAAGAATTCAGCGAAATTCTATCACATTTGTTCAATTTACGTCGCTCCTATTTCAGATAGCGTATTGGGCTAAGCGGACTCTCAAAGCGCATGAAATGACGAGTAAAATGCACTATTAAACTTCTATGATAGGGCAATCAGAGATCCGATTAGATCATTTTATAATTTGGTTAATATAAGAATGCAGCGAAATTCTATCACATTTGTTCAAATTACGTAGCTCCTATTTCACATAGCGTACTGAGCTAAGCGGCATCTCAAAGCGCATGAAATTACGAGTGAAATGCACTATTAAACTTCTAGGGTAGGGCAAACAGAGACCCGATTAGATCATTTTATAGTATGGTTAATTTAAGAATTCAGCAAAAATCTATCACATTTGTTCAATTTACGTCGCTCCTATTTCAGATAACGTACTGGGCTAGGCGGCATCTTAAAGCGCATGAAATGGCGAGTGAAATGCACTCATAAACTTCAATGACAGGGCAATCAGAGAACCGATTAGATCATTGTATATTTTGTTTAATATAAGATTTCAGGGAAATTCTATCACATTTGTTCAATTTACGTCGCTCATATTTCAGATAGCGTATTGGGCTAAGCGGCATCTCAAAGCGCCTGAAATGGCGAGTAAAATGCACTATTATACTTCTAGGGTAGGGCAAACAGAGACCCGATTAGATCATTTTGTATTATGGTTAATTTAAGAATTCAGCAAAATTCTATCACATTTGTTCAATTTACGTCGTTCCTATTTCAGATAGCGTACTGGGCTAGGCGGCATCTTAAAGGGCGTGGAAGGGCGAGCAAAATGCACGAATAAACTTCTATGATAGGGCAATCAGAGACCCGATTAGATCATTTTATATTTTGTTTAATATTAGATTTCAGGGAAATTCTATCACATTTGTTCTATTTACGTCGCTCATATTCCAGATAGCGCATTGGGCTAAGCGGCTTCTCAAAGCGCATGAAATGGCGAATAAAATGCACTATTAAACTTCTAGGCTAGGACGAACAGAGACCCGATTAGATCATTTTACATTATGGTTAATAAAAGAATTCAGCGAAATTGTATCACATTTATTCAATTTACATCGCTCCTATTTCAGGTAGCTTATAGGGCTAAGCGGCATCTCAAAGCGCATGAAATGGCGAGAGAAATGGACCATTAAACTTCTAGGGTAGGGCGAACAGAAACCCGATTAGATCATTTTACATTAACGTTAATATAAGAATTCAGCAAAATTCTATCACATTTGTTCAATTTACGTCGCTGATATTTCAGATAGCGTATTGGGCTAAGCGGCATCTCAAAGCGCATGAAATGGCGAATAAAATGCACTGTTAAACTTCTAGGCTAGGGCGAACAGAGACCCGATTACATCATTTTACATTATGGTTAATAAAAGAATTCAGCGAAATTCTGTCACATTTGTTAAATTTACGTCGCTCCTATTTCAGATAGCGTATTGGGCTAGGCGGCAGCTTAAAGCACGTGGAATGGCGAGTGAAATGCACTATTAAACTTCGATGATAGGGCAATCAGAGACCCGAATAGATCATTTTATATTTGGGTTAATATATGAATTCAGGGAAATTCTATCACATTTGTTCAATTTACGTCGCTCCTATTTCAGATAGCCTACTGGGCTAGCCGGCCTCTTAGAGCGCGTGGAATGGCGAGTAAAATGCACTATTAAACTTCTAGGATAAGGCAAACAGAGACCCGATTAGATCATTTTATAATTTGGTTAATATAAGAATTCAGCGAAATTCTATCACATTTGTTCAATTTACGTCGCTCCTATTTCAGATAGCGTATTGGGCTAAGCGGAATCTCAAAGCGCATGAAATGACGAGTAAAATGCACTATTAAACTTCTATGATAGGGCAATCAGAGACCCGAGTAGATCATTTTATATTTTCTTTAATATAAGATTTCAGGGAAATTCTATCACATTTGTTCAATTTACGTCGCTCCTGTTTCAGATAGCGTATTCGGGTAAGCGGCATCTCAGAGCGCATGAAATGGCGAATGGAATGCACTATTAAACTCCTAGGCTAGAGCGAACAGAGACCCGATCAGATCATTTTACATTATGGTTAATAAAAGAATTCAGCGAAATTCTATCACATTTGTTCAATCTACATCGCTCCTATTTCAGATAGCGTATTGGGCTAAGCGGCATCTGAAAGCGCATGAAATGGCGAGTAAAATGCACTATTAAACTTCTAGGGTAGGGCAAACAGAGACCCGATTAGATAATTTCATATTATAGTTAATTTAAGAATTCAGCGAAATTCTATCACATTTGTTCAATTTACGTCGCTCCTATTTCAGATTGCGTATTGGGCTAACCTGCATCTCAAAGCGCATGAAATGGTGAGTGAAATGCACTATCAAACTTCTAGGATAATTCGAACAGAGACCCGATTAGATCATTTTATATTACGGTTAATATAAGAATTCAGCGTAATTCTATCACATTTGTTCAACTTACGTCGCTCCTATTTCAGATAGCGAACTGGGCTACGCGGCATCTTAAAGCGCGTGGAAGGGCGAGTAAAATGCACTATGAAACTTCTATGATAGGGCAATCAGAGACCCGATTAGATCATTTTATATTTTGTTTAATATAAGATTTCAAGGAAATTCTATCACATTTGTTCAATTTACGTCGCTCCTATTACAGACAGCGTATTGGGCTAACCGGCATCTCAAAGCGCATGAATTGGCGAATAAAATGCACTATTAAACTTCTAGGCTAGGGCGAACAGAGACCCGATTAGATCATTTTACATTATGGTTAATAAAAGAATTCAGCGAAATTCTATCACATTTGTTCAATTTACATCGCTCCTATTTCAGATAGCGTATTGGGCTAAGCGGCATCTCAAAGCGCATGAAATGACGAGTAGAATGCACTATTAAACTTTTAGGGTAGGGCAAACAGAGACCCGATTAGATAATTTTATATTATAGTTAATTTAAGAATTCAACAAAATTCTATCACATTCGTTCAATTTAGGTCGCACCTATTTCAGATAGCGTATTGGGCTAAGCGGCATCTCAAAGCGCATGAAATGGCGAGTGAAATGCACTATATGACTTCTATGGTAGGGCGAACAGAGACCCGATTAGATCATTTTACATTGAGGTTAATATAAGAATTCACAGAAATTCTATCACATTTGTTCAATTTACGTCGCTCATATTTCAGATAGCGTACTGGGTTCGGCCGCATCTTAAAGAGCGTGGAATGGCGAGTGCAATGCACTATTAGACTTCTATGGTAGGGCGATCAGAGACCCGATTAGATCATTTTATATTATGGTTAATTTAAGAATTCAGCGAAATTCTATAACATTTGTTCAATTTACGTCGCTCCTATTTCAGATAGCGTATTGGGCTATGCGGCATCTCAAAGCGCATGAAATGGCGAGTAAAATGCACTGTTAAACTTCTATGATAGGGCAAACAGAGGCCCGATTACATCATTGTACATTAAGGTTAATATAAGAATTCAGGGAAATTCTAACACATTTGTTCAATTTACGTCGCTCCTATTCCAGATAGCGTATTGGGCTAAGCGGCATCTCATAGCGCATGAAATGGCGAGTAAAATGCACTATTAAACTTCTAGGATAAGGCAAACAGAGACCCGATTAGATCATTTTATATTACGGATAATATAAGAATTCAGCGTAATTCTATCACACTTGTTCAATTTACGTCGCCCCTATTTCAAGTAGCGTATTATGCTAAGCGGCATCTCAAAGCGCGTGGAATGGCGAGTAAAATGCACTACTAAACTTCTATGGTAGGGCAATCAGAGACCCGATTAGATCATTTTATATTTTGTTTAATATAAGATTTCAGGGAAATTCTATCGCATTTGTTCAATTTACGTCGCTCCTATTTCAGATAGCGTATTGGGCTAAGCGGCATCTCAAAGCGCATGAAATGGAGAATAAAATGCACTATTAAACTTCTAGGCTAGGGAGAACAGAGACCCGATTAGATAATTTTACATTATGGTTCATAAAAGAATTCAGCACAATTCTATCACATTTTTTCAACTTACGTCGCTCCTATTTCAGGTAGCGTATTGGGCTAGGCGGCATCTCAAAGCGCATGAAATGACGAGTGAAATGCACTATTAAACTTCTAGGGTACGGCAATCAGTGACCCGATTAGATCATTTTATATTATAGTTAATTTAAGAATTCGGCGTAATTCTATCACATTTGTTCAATTTACGTCGCTGCTATTCCAGATAGCATATTGTGCTTAGCGGCATCTCAAAGCGCATGAAATGACGAGTGAAATGCACTATTAAACTTCTACGATAAGGCAAACAGAGACCCGATTAGATCATTTTATATTTTGGTTAATATAAGAATTCAGCGAAATTCTATCACATTTGTTCAATTTACGTCGCTCATATTTCAGATAGCGAACTGGGCTATGCGGCATCTTAAAGCGCGCGGAATGGCGAGTAAAATGCACTATTAAACTTCTATGCTAGGGCAATCAGAGACCCGATTAGATCATTTCATATTTTGGTTAATATAAGGTTTCAGGGAAATTCTATCACATTTGTTTAATTTACGTCGCTCCTATTTCAGATAGCGTACTGGGCGAAGCGGCATCTCAAAGCGCTTGAAATGGCGAGTAAAATGCACTATTAAACTTCTAGGGTAGGGCAAACAGAGACTCGATTAGATCATTTTATATTATGGTTAATTTAAGAATTCAGCAAAATTCTATCACATTTGTTCAATGTACGTCGCTCCTATTTCGGATAGCGTACTGGGCTAAGCGGCACCCTAAAGCGCGTGGAGTGGCGAGTAAAATGCACTATTAATCTTCTATGATAGGGCAATCAGAGACCCGATTAGATCATTTTATATTTTGGTTAATATAAGAATTCAGCGAAATTCTATCACAATTGTTCTATTTACGTCGCTCGTATTTCAGATAGCTTATTGTGCTTAGCGGCATCTCAAAGCGCATGAAATGACGAGTGAAATGCACTATTAAACTTCTAGTGTAGGGCAAACAGAGACCCGATTAGATCATTTTATATTTTGGATCATATAAGAATTCAGCGAAATTCTATCACATTTGTTCAATTTACGTCGCTCATATTTCAGATAGCGTATTGGGCTAAGCGGCATCTCAAAGCGCATGAAATGGCGAGCAAAATGCACTATTAAACTTCTAGGGTAGGGCAATCAGAGACCCGATTAGATCATTTTATATTACGGTTAATATAAGAATTCAGCGTAATTCTATCACATTTGTTCAACTTACGTCGTTCCTATTTCAGATAGCGTACTGGGCTAGGCGGCATCTTAAAGCGCGTGGAATGGCGAGTAAAGTGCACTATTAAACTTCTATGATAGGGCAATCAGAGACCCGATTAGATCATTTTATATATTGGTTAATATAAGAATTCAGCAAAATTCTATCACATTTGCTCAATTTACGTCGCTCCTATTTCGGATAGCGTACTGGGCTAGGCGGCATCCTAAAGCGCGTGGAGTGGCGAGTAAAATGCACTATTAAACTTGTATGATAGGGCAATCAGAGACGCGATTAGATCATTTTATATTTTGTTTAATACAAGATTTCAGGGAAATTCTATCACATTTGTTCAATTCGTGTCGCTCATATTTCAGATAGCGTATTGGGCTAAGCGGCATCGAAAAGCGCATGAAATGGCGAGTAAAATGCACAATTAAACTACTAGGGTATGGCAAACAGAGACCCGATTAGATCATTTTATATTATGGTTAATTTAAGAATTCAGCAAAATTCTATCACATTTGTTCAATTTACGTCGCTCCTATTTCGGATAGCGTACTGGGCTAGGCGGCATCCTAAAGCGCGTGGAGTGGCGAGTAAAATGCACTATTAAACTTGTATGATAGGGCAATCAGAGACGCGATTAGATCATTTTATATTTTGTTTAATACAAGATTTCAGGGAAATTCTATCACATTTGTTCAATTCGTGTCGCTCATATTTCAGATAGCGTATTGGGCTAAGCGGCATCGAAAAGCGCATGAAATGGCGAGTAAAATGCACAATTAAACTACTAGGGTAGGGCAAACAGAGACCCGATTAGATCATTTTATATTGTGGTTAATTTAAGAATTCTGAAAAATTCTATCACATTTGTTCAACTTACGTCGCTCCTATTTCAGGTAGCGTACTGGGCTAGGCGGCATCTTAAAGCGCGTGGAATGGCGAGTAAAATGCACTATTAAACTTCTAGGATAAGGCAAACAGAGACCCGATTAGATCATTTTATATTACGGTTAATATAAGAATGCGGCGTAATTCTTTCACATTTGTTCAATTTACGTCGCTGCTATTCCAGATAGCTTATTGTGCTTAGCGGCATCTCAAAGCGCATGAAATGGCGAGTGAAATGCACTATTAAACTTCTAGGGTAGGGCAAACAGAGACCCGATTAGATCATTTTATATTATGGTTAATTTAAGATGTCAGCGAAATTCTATCACATTTTTTCAACTTACGTCGCTCCTATTTCAGATAGCGTATTGGGATGAGCGGCATCTCAAAGCGCATGAAATGGCGAGTAAAATGCACAATTAAACTATTAGGGTAGGGCAAACAGAGACCCGATTAGATCATTTTATATTATGGTTAATATAAGAATTCAGCGTAATTCTATCACATTTGTTCAACTTACGTCGCTCCTATTTCAGGTAGCGTACTTGGCTAGGCGGCATCTTAAAGCGCGTGAAATGGCGAGTAAAATGCACTATTAAACTTCTAGGATAAGGCAAACAGAGACCCGATTAGATCATTTTATATTACGGTTAATATAAGAATGCGGCGTAATTCTTTCACATTTGTTCAATTTACGTCGCTGCTATTCCAGATAGCTTATTGTGCTTAGCGGCATCTCAAAGCGCATGAAATGACGAGTGAAATGCACTATTAAACTTCTAGGGTAGGGCAAACAGAGACCCGATTAGATCATTTGATATTATGGTTAATTTAAGAATTCAGCGAAATTCTATCACATTTGTTCAATTTACGTCGCTCTTATTTCAGATAGCGTATTGGGCTACGCGGCATCTCAAAGCGCATGAAGTGACGAGTGATATGCACTATTAAACTTCTAGGGTAGGGCAAACAGAGACCCGATTAGATCATTTGATATTATGGTTAATTTAAGAATTCAGCGAAATTCTGTCACATTTGTTCAACTTACGTCGCTCCTATTTCAGATAGCGTATTGGGTTAAGCGTCATCTCAAAGCGCATGAAATGGCGAGTGAAATGCACTATTAAACTTCTGGGGTAGGGCGAACAGAGACCCGATTAGATCATTTTGTACTATGGTTAATTTAAGAATTCAGCAAAATTCTATCACATTTGTTCAATTTACGTCGCTCTTATTTCAGATAGCGTATTGGGCTTAGCGGCATCTCAAAGCGCATGAAATGTCGAACAAAATGCACTATTAAACTTCTAGGCTAGGGCGAACAGAGACCAGATTAGATCATTTTATATTTTGGTTAATATAAGAATTCTGCGAAATTCTATCACATTTGTTCAACTTACGTCGCTCCTATTTCAGATAGCGTACTGTGCTAGGCGGCATCTTAAAGCTCGTGGAATGGCGAGTAAAATGCACTACTAAACTTCTATGATAGGGCAATCAGAGACCCGATTAGCTCATTTTATATTTTGTTTAATATAAGATTTCAGGGAAATTCTATCACATTTGTTCAATTTACGTCGCTCCTATTTCAGATAGCTTATTGGGCTAAGCGGCATGTCAAAGCGCATGAAATGACGAGTGAAATGCACTGTTAAACTTCTATGATAGGGCAATCAGAGACCCGATTAGATCATTTTATATTTTGTTTAATATAAGATTTCAGGGAAATTCTATCACATTTGTTCAATTTACGTCGCTTCTATTACAGATAGCTTATTGGGCTTAGCGGCAT
>CAKAJE020001163.1:0-48891 GCA_916610135.2 Macropis europaea | reverse complement strand
ATTTACGTCGCTCCTATTTCAGATAGCGTATTGGGCTAAGCGCCATCTCAAAGCGCATGAAATGGCGAGCAATGTGCACTATTAAACTTCTAGGATAAGGCAAACAGAGTCCCGATTAGATAATTTTATATTACGGTTAATATAAGAATTCAGGGTAATTCTATCACGTTTGTTCAATGTACGACGCTCCTATTTCAGATAGCGTATTGGGCTAAGCGGCATCTCAAAGCGCATGAAATGCGGAGTAAAATGCACTGTTAAACTTCTAGGGTAGGGCAAACAGAGACCCGATTAGATCATTTCATATTATGGTTTATTTAAGAATTCAGAAAAATTCTATCACAATTGTTCAATTTACGTCGCTCCTATTTCAGATAGCGTATTGGGCTAAGCGGCATCTCAAAGCGCATGAAATGACGAGTGGAAGGCACTATTAAACTTCTAGGGTAGGGCGAAGAGAGAACCGATTAGATCATTTTACATTAAGGTTAATATAAGAATTCTGGGAAATTCTATCACGTCTTTCAATTTACGTCGCTCCTATTTCAGATAGCGTATTGGGCTAAGCGGCATCCCAAACCGCATGAAGTGGCGAGTAAAATGCACTTTTAATCTTCTAGGGTAAGGCAAACAGAGACCCGATTAGATCATTTTATAATACGGTTAATATAAGAATTCAGCGTAATTCTCTCACATTTGTTCAATGTACGTCGCTCCTATTGCAGATAGCGTATTGGGCTAAGCGGGATCTCAAAGCGCATGAAATGGCGAGTAAAATGCACTATTAAACTTCTAGGGTAAGGCAAACAGAGACCCGATCAGATCATTTTATATTACGGTTAATATAAGAATTCAGCGTAATTCTATCATATTTGTTCAATTTACGTCGCTCCTATTTCAGATGCGTATTGGGCTAAGCGGCATCTCAAAGCGCATGAAATGGCGAGTAAAATGCACTATTAAACTTCTAGGGTAGGGCAAACAGAGACCCGATTAGATCATTTTATAATACGGTTAATATAAGAATTCAGCGTAATTCTCTCACATTTGTTCAATTAACGTCGCTCCTATTTCAGATAGCGAATTGGGCTAGGCGGCATCTTAAAGCGCGTGGAAGGGCGAGTAAAATGCACTACTAAACTTCTATGATAGGGCAATCAGAGTCCCGATTAGATCATTTTATATTTTGGTTAATATAAGAATTCAGCGAAATTCTATCACATTTGTTCAATTTACGTTGCTCCTATTTCAGATAGCGTATTGGTCTAAGCGGCACCTCAAAGCGCATGAAATGACGAGTGAAATGCACTATTAAACTTCTAGGGTTGGGCGAACAAAGACCCGATTAGATCATTTTACATTAAGATTATTATAAGAATTCAGCGAAATTCTATCACATTTGTTCAATTTACGTCGCTCCTATTTCAGATAGCGTATTGGGCTAAGCGCCATCTCAAAGCGCATGAAATGGCGAGCAATGTGCACTATTAAACTTCTAGGATAAGGCAAACAGAGTCCCGATTAGATAATTTTATATTACGGTTAATATAAGAATTCAGGGTAATTCTATCACGTTTGTTCAATGTACGTCGCTCCTATTTCAGATAGCGTATTGGGCTAAGCGCCATCTCAAAGCGCATGAAATGGCGAGCAATGTGCACTATTAAACTTCTAGGATAAGGCAAACAGAGACCCGATTAGATAATTTTATATTACGGTTAATATAAGAATTCAGGGTAATTCTATCACGTTTGTTCAATGTACGACGCTCCTATTTCAGATAGCGTATTGGGCTAAGCGGCATCTCAAAGCGCATGAAATGGCGAGTAAAATGCACTGTTAAACTTCTAGGGTAGTGCAAACAGAGACCCGATTACATCATTTCATATTATGGTTTATTTAAGAATTCAGAAAAATTCTATCACAATTGTTCAATTTCCGTCGCTCCTATTTCAGATAGCGTATTGGGCTAAGCGGCATCTCAAAGCGCATGAAATGACGAGTGAAATGCACTATTAAACATCTATGATAGGCAAACAGAGACCTGATTAGATCATTTTATATTATGGTTAATTTAAGAAGTCAGCGAAATTCTCTCACATTTGTTCAATTTACGTCGCTCGTATTTCAAATAGCGTATTGGGCTATGCGGCATCTCAAAGCGCATGAAATGGCGAGTAAAATGCACTATTAAACTTCTAGGGTAGGGCAAACAGAGACCCGATTAGATCATTTTATATTATGGTTAATTTAAGAATTCAGCGTAATTCTATCACATTTGTTCAACTTACGTCGCTCCTATTTCAGATAGCGTACTGGGCTAGGCGGCATCTTAAAGCGCGTGGAAGGGCGAGTAAAATGCACTACTAAACTTCTATGATAGGGCAATCAGAGTCCCGATTAGATCATTTTATATTTTGGTTAATATAAGAATTCAGCGAAATTCTATCACATTTGTTCAATTTACGTTGCTCCTATTTCAGATAGCGTATTGGGCTAAGCGCCCCTCAAAGCGCATGAAATGACGAGTGAAATGCACTATTAAACTTCTAGGGTTGGGCGAACAAAGACCCGATTAGATCATTTTACATTAAGATTATTATAAGAATTCAGCGAAATTCTATCACATTTGTTCAATTTACGTCGCTCCTATTTCAGATAGCGTATTGGGCTAAGCGCCATCTCAAAGCGCATGAAATGGCGAGCAATGTGCACTATTAAACTTCTAGGATAAGGCAAACAGAGTCCCTGATTAGATAATTTTATATTACGGTTATATAAGAATTCAGGGTAATTCTATCACGTTTGTTCAATGTACGACGCTCCTATTTCAGATAGCGTATTGGGCTAAGCGGCATCTCAAAGCGCATGAAATGGCGAGTAAAATGCACTGTTAAACTTCTAGGGTAGGGCAAACAGAGACCCGATTACATCATTTCATATTATGGTTTATTTAAGAATTCAGAAAAATTCTATCACAATTGTTCAATTTCCGTCGCTCCTATTTCAGATAGCGTATTGGGCTAAGCGGCATCTCAAAGCGCATGAAATGACGAGTGAAATGCACTATTAAACATCTATGATAGGGCAAACAGAGACCCGATTAGATCATTTATATTATGGTTAATTTAAGAAGTCAGCGAAATTCTCTCACATTTGTTCAATTTACGTCGCTCGTATTTCAAATAGCGTATTGGGCTAAGCGGCATCTCAAAGCGCATGAAATGGCGAGTAAAATGCACTATTAAACTTCTAGGGTAGGGCAAACAGAGACCCGATTAGATCATTTTATATTATGGTTAATTTAAGAATTCAGCGTAATTCTATCACATTTGTTCAACTTACGTCGCTCCTATTTCAGATAGCGTACTGGGCTAGGCGGCATCTTAAAGCGCGTGGAAGGGCGAGTAAAATGCACTACTAAACTTCTATGATAGGGCAATCAGAGTCCCGATTAGATCATTTTATATTTTGGTTAATATAAGAATTCAGCGAAATTCTATCACATTTGTTCAATTTACGTTGCTCCTATTTCAGATAGCGTATTGGGCTAAGCGGCACCTCAAAGCGCATGAAATGACGAGTGAAATGCACTATTAAACTTCTAGGGTTGGGCGAACAAAGACCCGAATTAGATCATTTTACATTAAGATTATTATAAGAATTCAGCGAAATTCTATCACATTTGTTCAATTTACGTCGCTCCTATTTCAGATAGCGTACTGGGCTAGGCGGCATCTTAAAGCGCGTGGAAGGGCGAGTAAAATGCACTACTAAACTTCTATGATAGGGCAATCAGAGTCCCGATTAGATCATTTTATATTTTGGGTTAATATAAGAATTCAGCGAAATTCTATCACATTTGTTCAATTTACGTTGCTCCTATTTCAGATAGCGTATTGGGCTAAGCGGCACCTCAAAGCGCATGAAATGACGAGCGAAATGCACTATTAAACTTCTAGGGTTGGGCGAACAAAGACCCGATTAGATCATTTTACATTAAGATTATTATAAGAATTCAGCGAAATTCTATCACATTTGTCCAATTTACGTCGCTCCTATTTCAGATAGCGTATTGGGCTAAGCGCCATCTCAAAGCGCATGAAATGGCGAGCAATGTGCACTATTAAACTTCTAGGATAAGGCAAACAGAGTCCCGATTAGATAATTTTATATTACGGTTAATATAAGAATTCAGGGTAATTCTATCACGTTTGTTCAATGTACGACGCTCCTATTTCAGATAGCGTATTGGGCTAAGCGGCATCTCAAAGCGCATGAAATGGCGAGTAAAATGCACTGTTAAACTTCTAGGGTAGGGCAACAGAGACCCGATTAGATCATTTCATATTATGGTTTATTTAGAATTCAGAAAAATTCTATCACAATTGTTCAATTTACGTCGCTCCTATTTCAGATAGCGTATTGGGCTAAGCGGCATCTCAAAGCGCATGAAATGACGAGTGGAAGGCACTATTAAACTTCTAGGGTAGGGCGAAGAGAGAACCGATTAGATCATTTTACATTAAGGTTAATATAAGAATTCTGGGAAATTCTATCACGTCTTTCAATTTACGTCGCTCCTATTTCAGATAGCGTATTGGGCTAAGCGGCATCCCAAACCGCATGAAGTGGCGAGTAAAATGCACTTTTAATCTTCTAGGGTAAGGCAAACAGAGACCCGATTAGATCATTTTATAATACGGTTAATATAAGAATTCAGCGTAATTCTATCACATTTGTTCAATGTACGTCGCTCCTATTGCAGATAGCGTATTGGGCTAAGCGGGATCTCAAAGCGCATGAAATGGCGAGTAAAATGCACTATTAAACTTCTAGGGTAAGGCAAACAGAGACCCGATCAGATCATTTTATATTACGGTTAATATAAGAATTCAGCGTAATTCTATCATATTTGTTCAATTTACGTCGCTCCTATTTCAGATGCGTATTGGGCTAAGCGGCATCTCAAAGCGCATGAAATGGCGAGTAAAATGCACTACTAAACTTCTAGGGTAGGGCAAACAGAGACCCGATTAGATCATTTTATATTATGGTTAATTTAAGAATTCAGCCAAATTCTGTCACATTTGTTCAATTTACGTCGCTCCTATTTCAGATAGCGTACTGGGCTAGGCGGAATCTTAAAGCGCGTGGACTGGCGAGTAAAATGCACAATTAAACTTCTATGATAGGGCAATCAGAGACCCGATTAGATCATTTTATATTTTGGTTAATATAAGAATTCAGCGAAACTCTATCACAATTGTTCTATTTACGTCGCTCCTATTTCAGATAGCGTATTGGGCTAAGCGGCATCTCAAAGCGCATGAAATGGCGAGTGAAATGCACTATCACACTTCTAGGGTAGGGCGAACAGAGACCCGATTAGATCATTTTACATTAAGGTTAATATAAGTATTCCGGGGTATTCTTTCACATTTGTTCAATTTACGTCGCTCCTATTTCAGATAGCGTATTGGGCTAAGCTGCTTCTCAAAGCGCATGAAATGGCGATTAAAATGCACTGTTAAACTTCTATGATAGGGCAATCAGAGACCCGATTAGATCATTTTATATTTTGTTTAATATAAGATTTCAGGGAAATTTTATCACATTTGTTCAATTTACGTCGCTCCTATTTCAGATAGCGAACTCGGCTAAGCGGCATCTCAAAGCGCATGAAATGGCGAATAAAATGCACTATTAAACTTCTAGGCTAGGGCGAACAGAGACCCGATCAGATCATTTTACATTATGGTTAATAAAAGAATTCAGCGAAATTCTATCACATTTGTTCAACTTACGTCGCTGCTATTTCAGATAGCGTACTGGGCTAGGCGGCATCTTAAAGTTCGTGGAATGGCAAGTAAAGTGCACTATTAAACTTCTATGATAGGGCAATCAGAGACCCGATTAGATCATTTTATATTTTGGTTAATATAAGAATTCAGCGAAATTCTATCACATTTGTTCAATTTACGTCGCTCCTATTTCAGATAGCTTATAGGGCTTAGCGGCATATCAAAGCGCATGAAATGGCGAGTGAAATGCACTATTAAACTTCTAGGCTAGGGCGAACAGAGACCCGATTAGATCATTTTACATTTTGGTTAATAAAAGAATTCAGCGAAATTCTATCACATTTGTTCAATTTACGTCGCTCCTATTTCAGATAGCTTACTGGGCTAGGCGGCACCTTAAAGCGCGTGGAATGGCGAGTAAAACGCGCTGTTAAACTTCTAGAATAAGGCAAACAGAGACCCGATTAGATCATTTTATATTTTGGTTAATATAAGAATTCAGCGAAATTCTATCACATTTGTTCAACTTACGTCGCTCCTATTTCAGATAGCGTACTGGGCTAGGCTGCATCTCAAAGCGCATGAAATAGCGAGTGAAATGCACTATTGGACTTCTATGGTAGGGCGAACAGAGGCCCGTTTAAATCATTTTACATTATGGTTAATATAAGTATTCACGGAAATTCTATCACATTTGTTCAATTTACGTCGCTCCTATTTCAGATAGCGTACTGGGCTAGGCGGCATCTCAAAGCGCATGAAATGGCGAATAAAATGCACTATTAAACTTCTAGGCTAGGGCGAACAGAGCCCCGATCAGATCATTTTACATTATGGTTAATAAAAGAATTCAGCGAAATTCTATCGCATTTGTTCAACTTACGTCGCTCCTATTTCAGATAGCGTATTGGGCGAAGCGGCATCTCAAAGCGCATGAAATGGCGACTAAAATGCACTATTAAACTTGTAGGGTAGGGCAAACAGAGACCCGATTAGATCATTTTATATTATAGTGAATTTAAGAATTCAGCGAAATTCTCTCACATTTGTTCAATTTACGTCGCTCCTATTTCAGATAGCGTATTGGGCTAAGCGGGATCTCAAAGCGCATGAAATGGCGAGTAAAATGCACTATTAAACTTCTAGGGTAAGGCAAACAGAGACCCGATCAGATCATTTTATATTACGGTTAATATAAGAATTCAGCGTAATTCTATCATATTTGTTCAATTTACGTCGCTCCTATTTCAGATGCGTATTGGGCTAAGCGGCATCTCAAAGCGCATGAAATGGCGAGTAAAATGCACTATTAAACTTCTAGGGTAGGGCAAACAGAGACCCGATTAGATCATTTTATAATACGGTTAATATAAGAATTCAGCGTAATTCTCTCACATTTGTTCAATTAACGTCGCTCCTATTTCAGATAGCTTATTGGGCTAAGAGGCATCTCAAAGCGCATGAAATGACGAGTGAAAGGCACTATTAAACTTCTAGGATAAGGCAAACAGAGACCCGATTTGATCATTTTATATTACGGTTAATATAAGAATTCAGCGTAATTCTATCACATTTGTTCAACTAACGTCGCTCCTATTTCAGATAGCGTACTGGGCGCGGCGGCACCTTAAAGCACAAGAAATGGCGAGTAAAATGCACTGTTAAACTTCTAGGGTAGGGCAAACAGAGACCCGATGAGATGATTTTATATTATGGTTAATATAAGAATTCAGCGAAACTCCATCATATTTATTCAATTTACGTCGCTCCTATTTCAGATAGCGTATTGGGCTAAGCGGCATCTCAATGCGCATGAAATGCGAGTAAAATGCACTATTAAACTTCTGGGGTAAGGCAAACAGAGACCCGATTAGATCATTTTATATTTTGGTTAATATAAGAATTCAGCGAAATTCTATCACAATTGTTCTATTTACGTCGCTCCTATTTCAGATAGCGCATTGGGCTAAGCGCCATCTCAAAGCGCATGAAATGACGAGTGAAATGCACTATTAAACATCTATGATAGGGCAAACAGAGACCCGATTAGATCTTTTGATATTATGGTTAATTTAAGGATTCAGCCAAATTCTATCACATTTGTTCAATTTACGTCGCTCCTATTTCAGATAGCGTATTGGGCTAAGCGGCATCTCAAAGCCCATGAAATGGCGAGTAAAATGCACTGTTAAACTTCTAGGGTCGGGCAAACAGAGACCCGATTAGATCATTTCATATTTTGGTTAATATAAGAATTCAGAAAAATTCTATCACATTTGTTCAATTTACGTCGCTCCTATTTCAGATAGCGTATTGGGCTAAGCGGCATCTCAAAGCGCATGAAATGGCGAGTAAAATGCACTGTTAAACTTCTAGGGTAGGGCAAACAGTGACCCGATTAGATCATTTTATATTTTGGTTAATATAAGAATTCAGCGAAATTCTATCACATTTGTTCAATTTACGTTGCTCCTATTTCAGATAGCGTATTGGTCTAAGCGGCACCTCAAAGCGCATGAAATGACGAGTGAAATGCACTATTAAACTTCTAGGGTTGGGCGAACAAAGACCCGATTAGATCATTTTACATTAAGATTATTATAAGAATTCAGCGAAATTCTATCACATTTGTTCAATTTACGTCGCTCCTATTTCAGATAGCGTATTGGGCTAAGCGCCATCTCAAAGCGCATGAAATGGCGAGCAATGTGCACTATTAAACTTCTAGGATAAGGCAAACAGAGTCCCGATTAGATAATTTTATATTACGGTTAATATAAGAATTCAGGGTAATTCTATCACGTTTGTTCAATGTACGTCGCTCCTATTTCAGATAGCGTATTGGGCTAAGCGCCATCTCAAAGCGCATGAAATGGCGAGCAATGTGCACTATTAAACTTCTAGGATAAGGCAAACAGAGACCCGATTAGATAATTTTATATTACGGTTAATATAAGAATTCAGGGTAATTCTATCACGTTTGTTCAATGTACGACGCTCCTATTTCAGATAGCGTATTGGGCTAAGCGGCATCTCAAAGCGCATGAAATGGCGAGTAAAATGCACTGTTAAACTTCTAGGGTAGTGCAAACAGAGACCCGATTACATCATTTCATATTATGGTTTATTTAAGAATTCAGAAAAATTCTATCACAATTGTTCAATTTCCGTCGCTCCTATTTCAGATAGCGTATTGGGCTAAGCGGCATCTCAAAGCGCATGAAATGACGAGTGAAATGCACTATTAAACATCTATGATAGGGCAAACAGAGACCTGATTAGATCATTTTATATTATGGTTAATTTAAGAAGTCAGCGAAATTCTCTCACATTTGTTCAATTTACGTCGCTCGTATTTCAAATAGCGTATTGGGCTATGCGGCATCTCAAAGCGCATGAAATGGCGAGTAAAATGCACTATTAAACTTCTAGGGTAGGGCAAACAGAGACCCGATTAGATCATTTTATATTATGGTTAATTTAAGAATTCAGCGTAATTCTATCACATTTGTTCAACTTACGTCGCTCCTATTTCAGATAGCGTACTGGGCTAGGCGGCATCTTAAAGCGCGTGGAAGGGCGAGTAAAATGCACTACTAAACTTCTATGATAGGGCAATCAGAGTCCCGATTAGATCATTTTATATTTTGGTTAATATAAGAATTCAGCGAAATTCTATCACATTTGTTCAATTTACGTTGCTCCTATTTCAGATAGCGTATTGGGCTAAGCGGCACCTCAAAGCGCATGAAATGACGAGTGAAATGCATTATTAAACTTCTAGGGTTGGGCGAACAAAGACCCGATTAGATCATTTTACATTAAGATTATTATAAGAATTCAGCGAAATTCTATCACATTTGTTCAATTTACGTCGCTCCTATTTCAGATAGCGTATTGGGCTAAGCGCCATCTCAAAGCGCATGAAATGGCGAGCAATGTGCACTATTAAACTTCTAGGATAAGGCAAACAGAGTCCCGATTAGATAATTTTATATTACGGTTAATATAAGAATTCAGGGTAATTCTATCACGTTTGTTCAATGTACGACGCTCCTATTTCAGATAGCGTATTGGGCTAAGCGGCATCTCAAAGCGCATGAAATGGCGAGTAAAATGCACTGTTAAACTTCTAGGGTAGGGCAAACAGAGACCCGATTACATCATTTCATATTATGGTTTATTTAAGAATTCAGAAAAATTCTATCACAATTGTTCAATTTCCGTCGCTCCTATTTCAGATAGCGTATTGGGCTATGCGGCATCTCAAAGCGCATGAAATGACGAGTGAAATGCACTATTAAACATCTATGATAGGGCAAACAGAGACCCGATTAGATCATTTTATATTATGGTTAATTTAAGAAGTCAGCGAAATTCTCTCACATTTGTTCAATTTACGTCGCTCGTATTTCAAATAGCGTATTGGGCTAAGCGGCATCTCAAAGCGCATGAAATGGCGAGTAAAATGCACTATTAAACTTCTAGGGTAGGGCAAACAGAGACCCGATTAGATCATTTTATATTATGGTTAATTTAAGAATTCAGCGTAATTCTATCACATTTGTTCAACTTACGTCGCTCCTATTTCAGATAGCGTACTGGGCTAGGCGGCATCTTAAAGCGCGTGGAAGGGCGAGTAAAATGCACTACTAAACTTCTATGATAGGGCAATCAGAGTCCCGATTAGATCATTTTATATTTTGGTTAATATAAGAATTCAGCGAAATTCTATCACATTTGTTCAATTTACGTTGCTCCTATTTCAGATAGCGTATTGGGCTAAGCGGCACCTCAAAGCGCATGAAATGACGAGTGAAATGCACTATTAAACTTCTAGGGTTGGGCGAACAAAGACCCGATTAGATCATTTTACATTAAGATTATTATAAGAATTCAGCGAAATTCTATCACATTTGTTCAATTTACGTCGCTCCTATTTCAGATAGCGTACTGGGCTAGGCGGCATCTTAAAGCGCGTGGAAGGGCGAGTAAAATGCACTACTAAACTTCTATGATAGGGCAATCAGAGTCCCGATTAGATCATTTTATATTTTGGTTAATATAAGAATTCAGCGAAATTCTATCACATTTGTTCAATTTACGTTGCTCCTATTTCAGATAGCGTATTGGGCTAAGCGGCACCTCAAAGCGCATGAAATGACGAGCGAAATGCACTATTAAACTTCTAGGGTTGGGCGAACAAAGACCCGATTAGATCATTTTACATTAAGATTATTATAAGAATTCAGCGAAATTCTATCACATTTGTCCAATTTACGTCGCTCCTATTTCAGATAGCGTATTGGGCTAAGCGCCATCTCAAAGCGCATGAAATGGCGAGCAATGTGCACTATTAAACTTCTAGGATAAGGCAAACAGAGTCCCGATTAGATAATTTTATATTACGGTTAATATAAGAATTCAGGGTAATTCTATCACGTTTGTTCAATGTACGACGCTCCTATTTCAGATAGCGTATTGGGCTAAGCGGCATCTCAAAGCGCATGAAATGGCGAGTAAAATGCACTGTTAAACTTCTAGGGTAGGGCAAACAGAGACCCGATTAGATCATTTCATATTATGGTTTATTTAAGAATTCAGAAAAATTCTATCACAATTGTTCAATTTACGTCGCTCCTATTTCAGATAGCGTATTGGGCTAAGCGGCATCTCAAAGCGCATGAAATGACGAGTGGAAGGCACTATTAAACTTCTAGGGTAGGGCGAAGAGAGAACCGATTAGATCATTTTACATTAAGGTTAATATAAGAATTCTGGGAAATTCTATCACGTCTTTCAATTTACGTCGCTCCTATTTCAGATAGCGTATTGGGCTAAGCGGCATCTCAAACCGCATGAAGTGGCGAGTAAAATGCACTTTTAATCTTCTAGGGTAAGGCAAACAGAGACCCGATTAGATCATTTTATAATACGGTTAATATAAGAATTCAGCGTAATTCTCTCACATTTGTTCAATGTACGTCGCTCCTATTGCAGATAGCGTATTGGGCTAAGCGGGATCTCAAAGCGCATGAAATGGCGAGTAAAATGCACTATTAAACTTCTAGGGTAAGGCAAACAGAGACCCGATCAGATCATTTTATATTACGGTTAATATAAGAATTCAGCGTAATTCTATCATATTTGTTCAATTTACGTCGCTCCTATTTCAGATGCGTATTGGGCTAAGCGGCATCTCAAAGCGCATGAAATGGCGAGTAAAATGCACTACTAAACTTCTAGGGTAGGGCAAACAGAGACCCGATTAGATCATTTTATATTATGGTTAATTTAAGAATTCAGCCAAATTCTGTCACATTTGTTCAATTTACGTCGCTCCTATTTCAGATAGCGTACTGGGCTAGGCGGAATCTTAAAGCGCGTGGACTGGCGAGTAAAATGCACAATTAAACTTCTATGATAGGGCAATCAGAGACCCGATTAGATCATTTTATATTTTGGTTAATATAAGAATTCAGCGAAACTCTATCACAATTGTTCTATTTACGTCGCTCCTATTTCAGATAGCGTATTGGGCTAAGCGGCATCTCAAAGCGCATGAAATGGCGAGTGAAATGCACTATCACACTTCTAGGGTAGGGCGAACAGAGACCCGATTAGATCATTTTACATTAAGGTTAATATAAGTATTCCGGGGTATTCTTTCACATTTGTTCAATTTACGTCGCTCCTATTTCAGATAGCGTATTGGGCTAAGCTGCTTCTCAAAGCGCATGAAATGGCGATTAAAATGCACTGTTAAACTTCTATGATAGGGCAATCAGAGACCCGATTAGATCATTTTATATTTTGTTTAATATAAGATTTCAGGGAAATTTTATCACATTTGTTCAATTTACGTCGCTCCTATTTCAGATAGCGAACTCGGCTAAGCGGCATCTCAAAGCGCATGAAATGGCGAATAAAATGCACTATTAAACTTCTAGGCTAGGGCGAACAGAGACCCGATCAGATCATTTTACATTATGGTTAATAAAAGAATTCAGCGAAATTCTATCACATTTGTTCAACTTACGTCGCTGCTATTTCAGATAGCGTACTGGGCTAGGCGGCATCTTAAAGTTCGTGGAATGGCAAGTAAAGTGCACTATTAAACTTCTATGATAGGGCAATCAGAGACCCGATTAGATCATTTTATATTTTGGTTAATATAAGAATTCAGCGAAATTCTATCACATTTGTTCAATTTACGTCGCTCCTATTTCAGATAGCTTATAGGGCTTAGCGGCATATCAAAGCGCATGAAATGGCGAGTGAAATGCACTATTAAACTTCTAGGCTAGGGCGAACAGAGACCCGATTAGATCATTTTACATTTTGGTTAATAAAAGAATTCAGCGAAATTCTATCACATTTGTTCAATTTACGTCGCTCCTATTTCAGATAGCTTACTGGGCTAGGCGGCACCTTAAAGCGCGTGGAATGGCGAGTAAAACGCGCTGTTAAACTTCTAGAATAAGGCAAACAGAGACCCGATTAGATCATTTTATATTACGGTTAATATAAGAATGCAGCGTAATTCCAGCACATTTGTTCAACTTACGTCGCTCCTATTTCAGATAGCGTACTGGGCTAGGCTGCATCTCAAAGCGCATGAAATAGCGAGTGAAATGCACTATTGGACTTCTATGGTAGGGCGAACAGAGGCCCGTTTAAATCATTTTACATTATGGTTAATATAAGTATTCACGGAAATTCTATCACATTTGTTCAATTTACGTCGCTCCTATTTCAGATAGCGTACTGGGCTAGGCGGCATCTCAAAGCGCATGAAATGGCGAATAAAATGCACTATTAAACTTCTAGGCTAGGGCGAACAGAGCCCCGATCAGATCATTTTACATTATGGTTAATAAAAGAATTCAGCGAAATTCTATCGCATTTGTTCAACTTACGTCGCTCCTATTTCAGATAGCGTATTGGGCGAAGCGGCATCTCAAAGCGCATGAAATGGCGACTAAAATGCACTATTAAACTTGTAGGGTAGGGCAAACAGAGACCCGATTAGATCATTTTATATTATAGTGAATTTAAGAATTCAGCGAAATTCTCTCACATTTGTTCAATTTACGTCGCTCCTATTTCAGATAGCGTATTGGGCTAAGCGGCATCTCAAAGCGCATGAAATGGCGAGTAAAATGCACTATTAAACTTCTAGGATAAGGCAAACAGAGACCCGATTAGATCATTTTATATTACGGTTAATATAAGAATGCAGCGTAATTCTATCACATTTGTTCAACTTACGTCGCTACTATTTCAGATAGCGTACTGGGCTAGGCGGCATCTTAAAGCGCGTGGAATGGCGAGTAAAATGCACTACTTAACTTCTATGATAGGGCAATCAGAGACCTGATTAGATCATTTTATATAAAATGTTTAATATAAGATTTCAGGGAAATTCTATCACATTTGTTCAATTTACGTCGCTCCTATTTCACTTAGCGTATTCGGCTAAGCGGCATCTCAAAGCGCGTGGAATGGAGAGTAAAATACACTACTAAACTTCTACGATAGGGCAATCAGAGACCCGATTAGATCATTTTATATTTTGGTTAATATAAGAATTCTGCGAAATTCTATCACATTTGTTCAATTTACGTCGCTCCTATTTCAGACAGCTTATTGGGCTAAGCGGCATCTCAAAACGCATGAAATGTCGAATAAAATGCACTGTTAAACTTCTAGGCTAGGGCGAACAGAGACCCGATCAGTTCATTTCATATTATGGTTAATTTAAGAATTCAGCAAAATTCAATCACATTTGTTCAATTTACGTTGCTCCTATTTCAGTTAGCGTATTCGGCTAAGCGGCATCTCAAAGCGCATGAAATGGCGAGTAAAGTGCACTATTAAAGTTCTAGGGTTAGGCAAACAGAGTCCCGATAAGATCAATTTATATTATGGTTAATTTAAGAATTCAGCGAAATTCTATCATATTTGTTCAATTGACGTCGCTCCTATTTCAGATAGCGTATTGGGCTAAGCGGCATCTGAAAGCGCATGAAATGGCGAGTGAAATGCACTATTAAACTTCTAGGGTAGGGCAAACAGAGACCCGATTAGATCATTTTATATTATGGTTAATTTAAGAATTCTGCAAAATTCTATCACATTTGTTCAACATACGTCGCTCCTATTTCAGATATCGTACTGGGCTAGGCGGCATCTTAAAGCGCGTGGAATGGCGAGTAAAATGCACTACTAAACTTCTATGATAGGGCAATCAGAGACCCGATTAGATCATTTTATATTTTGTTTAATATAAGATTTCAGGGAAATTGTATCACATTTGTTCAATTTACGTCGCTCCTATTTCAGATAGCGTATTCGGCTAAGCGGCATCTCAAAGCGCATGAAGAGGCGAATAAAATGCACTATTAAACTTGTAGGCTAGGGCGATCAGAGACCCGATCAGATCATTTTACATTATGGTTAATAAAAAAATTCAGCGAAATTCAATCACATTTGTTCAACTTCTGTCGCTCCTATTTCAGATAGCGTACTGGGATAGGCGGCATCTAAAAGCGCATGAAATGGCGAGCATAATGCACTATTAAACTTCTAGGCTAGGACGAACAGAGACCCGATTAGATCATTTTATATTATGGTTAATTTAAGAATTCAGCGAAATTCTATCACATTTGTTCAACTTACGTCGCTCCTATTTCAGATAGCATACTGCGCAAGGCGGCTTCTTAAAGCGCGTGGAATGGCGAGTAAAACGCGCTGTTAAACTTCTAGGATAAGGCAAACAGGGACCCGATTAGATCATTTTATATTACGGTTAATATAAGAATGCAGCGTAATTCCAGCACATTTGTTCAACTTACGTCGCTCCTATTTCAGATAGCGTACTGGGCTAGGCTGCATCTCAAAGCGCATGAAATGGCGAGTGAAATGCACTATTAGACTTCTATGGTAGGGCGAACAGAGGCCCGTTTAGATCATTTTACATTAAGGTTAATATAAGTATTCACGGAAATTCTATCACATTTGTTCAATTTACGTCATTCCTATTTCAGATAGCGTACTGGGCTAGGCGGCATCTCAAAGCGCATGAAATGGCGACTAAAATGCACTATTAAACTTCTAGGCTAGGGCGAACAGAGACCCGATTAGATCATTTTACATTTTGGTTAATAAAAGAATTCAGCGAAATTCCATCACATTTGTTCAATTTACGTCGCTCCTATTTCAGATAGCATATTGGGCTAAGCGGCATCTCAAAGCGCATGAAATGACGAGTGAAATGCACTATTAAAATTCTGTGATAGGGCAATCAGAGACCCGATTAGATCATTTTATATTATGGTTAATTTAAGAATTCAGCAAAATTCTATCACATTTGTTCAATTTACGTCGCTCCTATTTCAGATAGCGTACTGGGCTAGGCGGCATCTTAAAGCGCATGAAATGACGAGTGAAATGCACTATTAAACTTCTATGATAGGGCAATCAGAGACCCGATTAGATCATTTTATATTTTGTTTAATATAAGATTTCAGGGAAATTTTATCACATTTGTTCAATTTACGTCGCTCCTATTTCAGATAGCGTACAGGGCTAGGCGGCATCTTAAAGCGCGTGGAATGTCAAGTAAACTGCACTATTAAATATCTATGATAGGGCAATCAGAGACCCGATTAGATCATTTTATATTTTGGTTAACATAAGAATTCAGCGAAATTTTATCACATTTGTTCAATTTACGTCACTCCTATTACAGATAGCTTATTGGGCTTAGCGGCATCACAAAGCGCATGAAATGACGAGTGAAATGCACTATTAAACTTCTATGATAGGGCAATCAGAGACCCGATTAGATCATTTTATATTTTGGTTAATATAAGAATTCAGCGAAATTCTATCACATTTGTTCAATTTACGTCGCTCCTATTTCAGATAGCGAACTCGGCTAAGCGGCATCTCAAAGCGCATGAAGTGGCGAATAAAATGCACCATTAAACTTGTAGGCTAGGGCGAACAGAGACCCGATCAGATCATTTTACATTATGGTTAATAAAAGAATTCAGCGAAATTCTATCACATTTGTTCAACTTCTGTCGCTCCTATTTCAGATAGCGTATTGGGCTAAGCGGCATCTCAAAGCGCATGAAATGACGAGTAAAATGCACAATTAAACTTCTAGGGTAGGGCAAACAGAGACCCGATTAGATCATTTTATATTATGGTTAATTTAAGAATTCTGCAAAATTCTATCACATTTGTTCAACATACGTCGCTCCTATTTCAGATATCGTACTGGGCTAGGCGGCATCTTAAAGCGCGTGGAATGGCGAGTAAAATGCACTACTAAACTTCTATGATAGGGCAATCAGAGACCCGATTAGATCATTTTATATTTTGTTTAATATAAGATTTCAGGGAAATTGTATCACATTTGTTCAATTTACGTCGCTCCTATTTCAGATAGCGTATTCGGCTAAGCGGCATCTCAAAGCGCATGAAGAGGCGAATAAAATGCACTATTAAACTTGTAGGCTAGGGCGATCAGAGACCCGATCAGATCATTTTACATTATGGTTAATAAAAAAATTCAGCGAAATTCAATCACATTTGTTCAACTTCTGTCGCTCCTATTTCAGATAGCGTACTGGGATAGGCGGCATCTAAAAGCGCATGAAATGGCGAGCATAATGCACTATTAAACTTCTAGGCTAGGACGAACAGAGACCCGATTAGATCATTTTATATTATGGTTAATTTAAGAATTCAGCGAAATTCTATCACATTTGTTCAACTTACGTCGCTCCTATTTCAGATAGCATACTGCGCAAGGCGGCTTCTTAAAGTGCGTGGAATGGCGAGTAAAACGCGCTGTTAAACTTCTAGGATAAGGCAAACAGGGACCCGATTAGATCATTTTATATTACGGTTAATATAAGAATGCAGCGTAATTCCAGCACATTTGTTCAACTTACGTCGCTCCTATTTCAGATAGCGTACTGGGCTAGGCTGCATCTCAAAGCGCATGAAATGGCGAGTGAAATGCACTATTAGACTTCTATGGTAGGGCGAACAGAGGCCCGTTTAGATCATTTTACATTAAGGTTAATATAAGTATTCACGGAAATTCTATCACATTTGTTCAATTTACGTCATTCCTATTTCAGATAGCGTACTGGGCTAGGCGGCATCTCAAAGCGCATGAAATGGCGACTAAAATGCACAATTAAACTTCTAGGGTAGGGCAAACAGAGACCCGATTAGATCATTTTATATTATGGTTAATTTAAGAATTCAGCGAAATTCTATCACATTTGTTCAATTTACCTCGCTCCTATTTCAGATAGCATACTGGGCTAGGCGGCATCTTAAAGCGCGTGGAATGGCGAGTAAAATGCACTACTAAACTTCTATGATAGGGCAATCAGAGACCCGATTAGATCATTTTATATTTTGGTTAATATAAGAGTTCAGCGAAATTCTATCACATTTGATCAATTTACGTCGCTCCTATTTCAGATAGCTTACTGGGCTTAGCGGCATCTCAAAGCGCATGAAGTGGCGAATAAAATGCACTATTAAACTTGTAGGCTAGGGCGAACAGAGACCCGATCAGATCATTTTACATTATGGTTAATAAAAGAATTCAGCGAAATTCTATCACATTTGTTCAATTTACGTCGCTCCTATTTCAGATAGCGTACTGGGCTAGGCGGCATCTTAAAGCGCATGAAATGACGAGTGAAATGCACTATTAAACTTCTATGATAGGGCAATCAGAGACCCGATTAGATCATTTTATATTTTGTTTAATATAAGATTTCAGGGAAATTTTATCACATTTGTTCAATTTACGTCGCTCCTATTTCAGATAGCGAACTCGGCTAAGCGGCATCTCAAAGCGCATGAAATGGCGAATAAAATGCACTATTAAACTTCTAGGCTATGGCGATCAGAGCCCCGATCAGATCATTTTACATTATGGTTAATAAAAGAATTCAGCGAAATTCTATCACATTTGTTCAACTTACGTCGCTGCTATTTGAGATAGCGTACTGGGCTAGGCGGCATCTTAAAGCGCGTGGAATGGCAAGTAAAATGCACTATTAAACTTCTATGATAGGGCAACCAGAGACCCGATTAGATCATTTTATATTTTGGTTAATATAAGAATTCAGCGAAATTCTATCACATTTGTTCAACTTACGTCGCTCCTATTTCAGACGGCGAACTCGGCTAAGCGGCATCTCAAAGCGCATGAAATGGCGAATAAAATGCACTATTAAACTTCTAGGCTAGGGCGAACAGAGCCCCGATCAGATCATTTTACATTATGGTTAATAAAAGAATTCAGCGAAATTATATCGCATTTGTTCAACTTACGTCGCTCCTATTTCAGATGGCGTATTGGGCTAAACGGCATCTCAAAGCCCATGAAATGCCGAGTGAAATGCACTATTGGACTTCTATGGTAGGGCGAACAGAGACCCGATTAGATCATTTTACATTAAGGTTAATATCAGGATTCACGGAAATTCTATCACATTTGTTCAATTTACGTCGCTCCTATTTCAGATAGCGTATTGGGCTATGCGGCATCACAAAGCGCATGAAATGGCGAGTAAAATGCACTATTAAACTTCTAGGGTAGGACAAACAGAGACCCGATTAGAACATTTCATATTATGGTTAATTTAAGAATTCAGCGAAATTCTATCACATTTGTTCAATTTACGTCGCTCCTATTTCAGATAGCGTATTGGGATATGCGGCATCTCAAAGCGCATGAAATAGCGAGTAAAATGCACCATTAAACTTCTAGGATAAGCCAAACAGAGACCCGATTAGATCATTTTATATTACGGTTAATATAAGAATACAGCGTAATTCTATCACATTTGTTCAATTTACGTCGCTCGTATTTCAAATAGCGTATTGGGCTAAGCGGCATCTCAAAGCGCATGAAATGGCGAGTGAAATGCACTATTAGACTTCTATGGTAGGGCGAACAGAGACCCGATTAGATCATTTTACATTAAGGTTAATATAAGAATTCACGGAAATTCTATCACATTTGTTCAATTTACGTCGCTCCTATTTCAGATAGCGTATTGGGCTAAGCGGCATCTCAAAGCGCATGAAATGGCGAGTAAAATGCAATACTAAACTTCTAGGATAAGGCAAACAGAGACCCGATTAGATCATTTTATATTACGGTTAATATAAGAATTCAGCGTAATTCTATCACATTTGTTCCACTTACGTCGCTCCTATTTTAGATAGCGTATTGGGCTAAGCGGCATCTCAAAGCGCATGAAATGGCGAGTGAAATGCACCATTAGACTTCTATGGTAAGGCGAACAGAGACCCGATTAGATCATTTTACATTAAGGTTAATATAAGGATTCACAGATATTCTATCACATTTGTTCAATTTACGTCGCTCCTATTTCAGATAGCGTACTGGGCTAGGCGGCATCTCAAAGCGCATGAAATGGCAAGTAAAATGCACCATTAAACTTCTATGATAGGGCAATCAGAGACCCGATTAGATCATTTTATATTTTGTTTAATATAAGAATTCACGGAAATTCTATCACATTTGTTCAATTTACGTCGCTCCTATTTCAGATGGCGAACTCGGCTAAGCGGCATCTCAAAGCGCATGAAATGGCGAATAAAATGCACTATTAAACTTCTAGGCTAGGGCGAACAGAGCCCCGATCAGATCATTTTACATTATGGTTAATAAAAGAATTCAGCGAAATTCTATCGCATTTGTTCAACTTACGTCGCTCCTATTTCAGATGGCGTATTGGGCTAAACGGCATCTCAAAGCGCATGAAATGCCGAGTGAAATGCACTATTAGACTTCTATGGTAGGGCGAACAGAGACCCGATTAGATCATTTTACATTAAGGTTAATATCAGGATTCACGGAAATTCTATCACATTTGTTCAATTTACGTCGCTCCTATTTCAGATAGCGTATTGGGCTATGCGGCATCTCAAAGCGCATGAAATGGCGAGTAAAATGCACTATTAAACTTCTAGGGTAGGACAAACAGAGACCCGATTAGAACATTTCATATTATGGTTAATTTAAGAATTCAGCGAAATTCTATCACATTTGTTCAATTTACGTCGCTCCTATTTCAGATAGCGTATTGGGATATGCGGCATCTCAAAGCGCATGAAATGGCGAGTAAAATGCACCATTAAACTTCTAGGATAAGCCAAACAGAGACCCGATTAGATCATTTTATATTACGGTTAATATAAGAATACAGCGTAATTCTATCACATTTGTTCAATTTACGTCGCTCGTATTTCAAATAGCGTATTGGGCTAAGCGGCATCTCAAAGCGCATGAAATGGCGAGTGAAATGCACTATTAGACTTCTATGGTAGGGCGAACAGAGACCCGATTAGATCATTTTACATTAAGGTTAATATAAGAATTCACGGAAATTCTATCACATTTGTTCAATTTACGTCGCTCCTATTTCAGATAGCGTATTGGGCTAAGCGGCATCTCAAAGCGCATGAAATGGCGAGTAAAATGCAATACTAAACTTCTAGGATAAGGCAAACAGAGACCCGATTAGATCATTTTATATTACGGTTAATATAAGAATTCAGCGTAATTCTATCACATTTGTTCCACTTACGTCGCTCCTATTTTAGATAGCGTATTGGGCTAAGCGGCATCTCAAAGCGCATGAAATGGCGAGTGAAATGCACCATTAGACTTCTATGGTAAGGCGAACAGAGACCCGATTAGATCATTTTACATTAAGGTTAATATAAGGATTCACAGATATTCTATCACATTTGTTCAATTTACGTCGCTCCTATTTCAGATAGCGTACTGGGCTAGGCGGCATCTCAAAGCGCATGAAATGGCAAGTAAAATGCACCATTAAACTTCTATGATAGGGCAATCAGAGACCCGATTAGATCATTTTATATTTTGTTTAATATAAGAATTCAGGGAAATTTTATCACATTTGTTCAATTTACGTCGCTCCTATTTCAGATGGCGAACTCGGCTAAGCGGCATCTCAAAGCGCATGAAATGGCGAATAAAATGCACTATTAAACTTCTAGGCTATGGCGATCAGAGCCCCGATCAGATCATTTTACATTATGGTTAATAAAAGAATTCAGCGAAATTCTATCACATTTGTTCAACTTACGTCGCTGCTATTTGAGATAGCGTACTGGGCTAGGCGGCATCTTAAAGCGCGTGGAATGGCAAGTAAAATGCACTATTAAACTTCTATGATAGGGCAACCAGAGACCCGATTAGATCATTTTATATTTTGGTTAATATAAGAATTCAGCGAAATTCTATCACATTTGTTCAACTTACGTCGCTCCTATTTCAGATAGCGAACTCGGCTAAGCGGCATCTCAAAGCGCATGAAATGGCGAATAAAATGCACTATTAAACTTCTAGGCTAGGGCGAACAGAGCCCCGATCAGATCATTTTACATTATGGTTAATAAAAGAATTCAGCGAAATTCTATCGCATTTGTTCAACTTACGTCGCTCCTATTTCAGATGGCGTATTGGGCTAAACGGCATCTCAAAGCGCATGAAATGCCGAGTGAAATGCACTATTAGACTTCTATGGTAGGGCGAACAGAGACCCGATTAGATCATTTTACATTAAGGTTAATATCAGGATTCACGGAAATTCTATCACATTTGTTCAGTTTACGTCGCTCCTATTTCAGATAGCGTATTGGGCTATGCGGCATCTCAAAGCGCATGAAATGGCGAGTAAAATGCACTATTAAACTTCTAGGGTAGGACAAACAGAGACCCGATTAGAACATTTCATATTATGGTTAATTTAAGAATTCAGCGAAATTCTATCACATTTGTTCAATTTACGTCGCTCCTATTTCAGATAGCGTATTGGGATATGCGGCATCTCAAAGCGCATGAAATGGCGAGTAAAATGCACCATTAAACTTCTAGGATAAGCCAAACAGAGACCCGATTAGATCATTTTATATTACGGTTAATAGAAGAATACAGCGTAATTCTATCACATTTGTTCAATTTACGTCGCTCGTATTTCAAATAGCGTATTGGGCTAAGCGGCATCTCAAAGCGCATGAAATGGCGAGTGAAATGCACTATTAGACTTCTATGGTAGGGCGAACAGAGACCCGATTAGATCATTTTACATTAAGGTTAATATAAGAATACACGGAAATTCTATCACATTTGTTCAATTTACGTCGCTCCTATTTCAGATAGCGTATTGGGCTAAGCGGCATCTCGAAGCGCATGAAATGGCGAGTAAAATGCAATACTAAACTTCTAGGATAAGGCAAACAGAGACCCGATTAGATCATTTTATATTACGGTTAATATAAGAATTCAGCGTAATTCTATCACATTTGTTCCACTTACGTCGCTCCTATTTTAGATAGCGTATTGGGCTAAGCGGCATCTCAAAGCGCAGGAAATGGCGAGTGAAATGCACCATTAGACTTCTATGGTAAGGCGAACAGAGACCCGATTAGATCATTTTACATTAAGGTTAATATAAGGATTCACAGATATTCTATCACATTTGTTCAATTTACGTCGCTCCTATTTCAGATAGCGTACTGGGCTAGGCGGCATCTCAAAGCGCATGAAATGGCAAGTAAAATGCACCATTAAACTTCTAGGATAAGCCAAACAGAGACCCAATTAGATCATTTTATATTACGGTTAATATAAGAATTCAGCGTAATTCTATCACATTTGTTCAATTTACGTCGCTCGTATTTCAAGTAGCGTATTGGGCTAAGCGGCATCTCAAAGCGCATGAAATGGCGAGTGAAATGCACCATTAGACTTCTATGGTAAGGCGAACAGAGACCCGATTAGATCATTTTACATTAAGGTTAATATAAGGATTCACAGATATTCTATCACATTTGTTCAATTTACGTCGCTCCTATTTCAGATAGCGTATTGAGCTAAGCGGCATCTCAAAGCGCATGAAATGTCGAATAAAATGCGCTATTAAACTTCTAGGCTATGGCGAACAGAGACCCGATTAGATCATTTTACATTATGGTTCATAAAAGAATTCAGCGAAATTCTATCACATTTGTTCAATTTTCGTCGCTCGTATTTCAAGTAGCGTATTGGGCTAAGCGGCATCTCAAAGCGCATGAAATGGCGAGTGAAATGCACCATTAGACTTCTATGGTAAGGCGAACAGAGACCCGATTAGATCATTTTACATTAAGGTTAATATAAGGATTCACAGATATTCTATCACATTTGTTCAATTTACGTCGTTACTATTTCAGATAGGGTACTGGGCTCGGCGGCATCTTAAAGCGCGTGGAATGGCGAGTGAAATGCACTATTAGACTTCTATGGTAGGGCGAACAGAGACCCGATTAGATCATTTTATATTATGGTTAATTTAAGAATTTAGCAAAATCCTATCACATTTGTTCAATTTACGTCGCTCCTATTTCAGTTAGCGTATTCGGCTAAGCGGTATCTCAAAGCGCATGAAATGGCGAGTAAAATGCACTATTAAAGTTCTAGGGTAGGGCAAACAGAGACCCGATTAGATCATTTTATATTACGGTTAATATAAGAATTCAGCGTAATTCTGTCACATTTGTTCAAGTTACGTAGCTCCTATTTCACATAGCGTACTGGGCTAGGCGGCAACTTAAACCGCGTGGAATGGCGAGTAAAATGCACTATTAAACTTCTATGATAGGGCAATCAGAGACCCGATTAGTTCATTTTATATTTTGGTTAATATAAGAATCCAGCGAAATTCTATCACATTTGTTCAATTTACGTCGCTCCTATTACAGATAACGTATTGGGCTAAGCGGCATCTCAAAGCGCACGAAAGGGCGAGTAAAATGCACTATTAAACTTCTAGGGTGGGGCAATCAGAGACCCGATAAGATCATTTTATATTACGGTTAATATAAGAATTCAGCGAAGTTCTATCACATTTGTTCAATTTACGTCGCTCCTATTTCAGATAGCGTATTGGGCTAAGCGGCATCTCAAAGCGCATGAAATGGCGAGTAAAATGCACTATTAAACTTCTAGGGTAGGGCAATCAGAGACCCGATTAGATCATTTTATATTTTGGTTAATATAAGAATTCAGCGAAATTCTATCACATTTGTTCAATTTACGTCGCTCCTATTTCAGATAGCGTATTGGGCTAAGCGGCATCTCACAGCGCACGAAAGGGCGAGTAAAACGCACTATTAAACTTCTAGGGTAGGGCAATCAGAGACCCGATAAGATCATTTCATATTTTGGTTAATATAAGAATTCAGCGAAATTCTATCACATTTGTTCAATTTACGTCGCTCCTATTTCAGATAGCGTATTGGGCTAAGCTGCATCTCAAAGCGCCAGAAATGGCTCGTAAAATGCAGTATTAAACTTCTAGGGTAGGGCAAACAGAGACCGGATTAGAACATTTTATATTTTGGTTAATATAAGAATTCAGCGAAATTCTATCACATTTGTTCAATTTACGTCGCTCCTATTTCAGATAGCGTATTGGGCTAAGCGGCATCTCAAAGCGCATGAAATGGCGAGTAAAATGCACTATTAAACTTCTAGGGTAGGGCAATCAGAGACCCGATTAGATCATTTTATATTTTGGTTAATATAAGAATGCAGCGAAATTCTGTCACATTTGTTCAATTTACGTCGCTCCTATTTCAGATAGCGTATTGGGCTAAGCGGCATCTCACAGCGCACGAAAGGGCGAGTAAAACGCACTATTAAACTTCTAGGGTAGGGCAATCAGAGACCCGATAAGATCATTTCATATTTTGGTTAATATAAGAATTCAGCGAAATTCTATCACATTTGTTCAATTTACGTCGCTCCTATTTCAGATAGCGTATTGGGCTAAGCGGCATCTCAAAGCGCATGAAATGGCGAGTAAAATGCACTATTAAACTTCTAGGGTAGGGCAATCAGAGACCCGATTAAATCATTTTATATTTTAGTTAATAAATGAATTCATCGAAATTCTATCACATTTGTTCAATTTACATCGCTCCTATTTCAGATAGCGTACTGGGCTAAGCGGCATCTCAAAGCGCACGAAATGGCGAGTAAAATGCACTATTAAACTTCTAGGATAAGGCAAACAGAGACCCGATTAGATCATTTTATATTACGGTTAATATAAGAATTTAGCGTAATTCTGTGACATTTGTTCAACTTACGTAGCTCCTATTTCAGATAGCGTACTGGGCTAGGCGGCAACTGAAAGCGCGTGGAATGGTGAGTAAAATGCACTATTAAACTTCTAGGGTAGGGCAAACAGAGACCGGATTAGATCATTTTATATTTTGGTTAATATAAGAATTCGGCGAAATTCTATCACATTTGTTCAATTTACGTCGCTCCTATTTCAGATAGCTTATTGGGCTAAGAGGCATCGCAAAGAGCATTAATTGAAGAGCAAAATGCACTATTAAACTTCTAGGATAAGGCAAACAGAGACCCGATTAGATCATTTTATATTACGGTTAATATAAGAATTCAGCGTAATTCTGTGACATTTGTTCAACTTACGTAGCTCCTATTTCAGATAGCGTGCTGGGGTAGGCGGCAACTTAAAGCGCGTGGAATGGCGAGGAAAATGCACTGTTAAACTTCTATGATAGGGCAATCAGAGACCCGATTAGATCATTTTATATTTTGGTTAATATAAGAATCCAGCGAAATTCTATCACATTTGTTCAATTTACATCGCTCCTATTTCAGATAGCGTATTGGGCTAAGCGGCATCTCAAAGCGCAAGAAATGGCAAGTAAAATGGACTATTAAACTTCTAGGGTAGGGCAAACAGAGACCCGATTAGATCATTTTATATTATGGTTAATTTAAGAATTCAGCGAAATTCTATCACATTTCTTCAATTTACGTCGCTCCTATTGCAGATAGCGTATTGGGCTAAGCGGCATCTCAAAGCGCATGAAATGGCGAGTAAAATGCACTATTAAACTTCTAGGGTAAGGCAAACAGAGACCCGATTAGATCATTTTATATTACGGTTAATATAAGAATTCAGCGTAAATCTATCACATTTGTTCAACATACGTCGCTCCTATTTCAGATAGTGTACTGGGCCAGGCGGCATCTTAAAGCACGTGGAAGAGCGAGTAAAATGCACTACTAAACTTCTATGATAGGGCAATCAGAGTCCCGTTTAGATCATTTTATATTTTATTTAATATAAGATTTCAGGGAAATTCTATCACATTTGTTCAATTTACGTCGCTGATATTTCAGACAGAGTATTGGGCTAAGCGGCATCTCAAAACGCAAGAAATGGTGAGTAAAATGCACTCTTAAACTTCTATGATAGGGCAATCAGAGACCCGATTAGATCATTTTATATTTTGGTTAATATAAGAATTCAGCGAAATTCTATCACATTTGTTCAATTTACGTCGCTCCTATTTCAGATAGCGTATTGGGCTAAGCGGCATCTCAATGCGCATGAAATGGCCAGTAAAATGCACTATTAAACTTCTAGGATAAGGCAAACGGAGACCCGATTAGATCATTTTACATTAAGGTTAATATAAGTATTCAGGGAAATTCTATCACGTTTGTTTAATTTACGTCGCTCCTATTTCAGATAGCGTATTGGGCTAAGCGGCATCTCAAAGCGCATGACATGGCGAGTAAAATGCACTGTTAAACTTCTAGGGTAGGGCAAACAGAGACCCGATTAGATCATTTTATATTTTGGTTAATATAAGAATTCAGCGAAATTCTATCACATTTGTTCAATTTACGTCGCTCCTATGTCAGATAGCGTATTGCGCTAAGCGGCATCTCAAAGCGCAAGAAATGGCGAGTAAAATGCACTATTAAACTTCTAGGGTAGGGCAATCAGAGACCCGATTAGATCATTTTATATTTTGGTTAATATAAGAATTCAGCGAAATTCTATCACATTTGTTCAATTTACGTCGCTCCTATGTCAGATAGCGTATTGGGCTAAGCGGCATCTCAAAGCGCATGAAATGGCGAGTGAAATGCACTATTAATCTTCTAGGGTAGGGCAATCAGAGACCCCATTAGATCATTTTAGATTATGGTTAATTTCAGAATTCAGCGAAATTCTCTCACATTTGTTCAATTTACGTCGCTGATATTTCAGATAGCGTATTGGGCTAAGCGGCAACTCAAAGCGCGAGCAATGGCGAGTGAAATGCACTATTAAACTTCTAGGGTAGGGCAAACAGAGACCCGATTAGATCATTTTATATTACGGTAAATATAAGAATTCAGCGTAATTCTGTCACATTTGTTCAACATACGTCGCTCCTATTTCAGATAGCGTACTGGGCTTGGCGGCATCTTAAAGCGCGTGGAATGGCGAGTAAAATGCACTATTAAACTTCTATGATAGGGCAATCAGAGACCCGACTAGATCATTTTATATTTTGGTTAATATAAGAATTCAGCGAAATTCTATCACATTTGTTCAATTTGCGTCGCTCCTATTTCAGATAGCTTATTGGGCTAAGCGGCATCGCAAAGCGCATGAAATGACGAGTGAAATGCACTATTAAACTTCTAGGGTAGGGCAAACAGAGACCCGATTAGATCATTTTATATTATGGTTAATTTAAGATTCAGCAAAATTCTATCACATTTGTTCAATTTACGTCGCTCCTATTTCAGATAGCGTACTGGGCTAAGCGGCATCTCAAAGCGCAAGAAATGGCGAGTACAATGCACTATTAAACTTCTAGGATAAGGCAAACGGAGACCCGATTAGATCATTTTATATTTTGGTTAATCTAAGAATTCAGCGAAATTCTATCACATTTGTTCAATTTACGTCGCTCCTATTTCAGATAGCATATTGGGCTACGCGGCATCGCAAAGCGCATGAAATGACGAGTGAAATGCACTATTAAACTTCTTGGGTAGGGCTAACAGAGAGCCGATTACATCATTTTATATTATGGTTAATTTAAGAATTCGGCAAAATTCTATCACATTTGTTCAATTTACGTCGCTCCTATTTCAGATGGCATATTGGGCTAAGCGGCATCTCAAAGCGCACGAAATGACGAGTGAAATGCACTATTAAACTTCTAGCGCAGGGCGAACAGAGACCCGATTAGATCATTTTACATTAAGGTTAATATAAGTATTCAGGGAAATTCTATCACATTTGTTCAATTTACGTCGCTCCTATTTCAGATAGCGTATTGGGCTAAGCGGCATCTCAAAGCGCATGAAATAGCGAGTAAAATGCACTGTTAAACTTCTAGGGTAAGGCAAACAGAGACCCGATTAGATCATTTCATATTATGGTTTATTTAAGAATTCAGAAAAATTCTATCATATTCGTTCAATTTACGTGGCTCCTATTTCAGATAGCGTATTGGGCTAAGCGGCATCTCAAAGCGCAAGAAATGGCAAGTAAAATGAACTATTAAACTTCTAGGGTAGGGCAAACAGAGACCCGATTAGATCATTTTATATTATGGTTAATTTAAGAATTCAGCGAAATTCTATCACATTTGTTCAATTTACGTCGCTCCTATTGCAGATAGCGTATTGGGCTAAGCGGCATCTCAAAGCGCATGAAATGGCGAGTAAAATGCACTATTAAACTTCTAGGGTAAGGCAAACAGAGACCCGATTAGATCATTTTATATTACGGTTAATATAAGAATTCAGCGTAAATCTATCACATTTGTTCAACATACGTCGCTCCTATTTCAGTTAGTGTACTGGGACAGGCGGCATCTTAAAGCGCGTGGAAGGGCGAGTAAAATGCACTACTAAACTTCTATGATAGGGCAATCAGAGTCCCGTTTAGATCATTTTATATTATGGTTAATTTAAGAATTCAGCGAAATTCTATCACATTTGTTCAATTTACATCGCTCCTATTTCAGATAGCGTATTGGGCTAAGCGGCATCTCAATGCGCATGAAATGGCCAGTAAAATGCACTGTTAAACTTCTAGGATAAGGCAAACGGAGACCCGATTAGATCATTTTACATTAAGGTTAATATAAGTATCCAGGGAAATTCTATCACGTTTGTTCAATTTACGTCGCTCCTATTTCAGATAGCGTACTGGGCTAGGCGGCAACTTAAAGCGCGTGGAATGGCGAGTAAAATGCACTACTATACTTCTATGATAGGGCAATCAGAGACCCGATTAGATCATTTTATATTTTGGTTAATATAAGAATTCAGGGAAATTCTATCACATTTGTTCAACATACGTCGCTCCTATTTCAGATAGCGTACTTGGCTAGGCGGCATCTTAAAGCGCGTGGAATAGCGAGTACAATGCACTATTAAACTTCTATGATAGGGCAATCAGAGACCCGATTAGATCATTTTATATTTTGGTTAATATAAGAATTCAGCGAGATTCTCTCACATTTGTTCAATTTACGTCGCTGATATTTCAGATAGCATATTGGGCTAAGCGGCATCTCAAAGCGCAAGAAATGGCGAGTAAAATGAACTATTAAACTTCTAGGGTAGGGCAATCAGAGACCCGATTCGATCATTTTACATTATGGTTAATATAAGAATTCAGCGAAATTCTATCACATTTGTTCAATTTACGTCGCTCATGTTGCAGATAGCGTATTGGGCTAAGCGGCATCTCAAAGCGCATGAAATGGCGAGTAAAATGCACTATTAAACTTCTAGGGTAAGGCAAACCGAGACCCGATTAGATCATTTAATATTACGGTTAATATAAGAATTCAGCGTAATTCTGTCACATTTGTTCAACTTACGTAGCTCCTATTTCAGATAGCGTACTGGGCTAGGCGGCAACTTAAAGCGCGTGGAATGGGGAGTAAAATGCACTACTAAACTTCTATGATAGGGCAATCAGAGACCCGATTAGATCATTTTATATTTTGGTTAATATAAGAATTCAGCGAAATTCTATCACATTTGTTCAATTTGCGTCGCTCCTATTTCAGATAGCTTATTGGGCTAAGCGGCATCGCAAAGCGCATGAAATGACGAGTGAAATGCACTATTAAACTTCTAGGGTAGGGCATACAGAGACCCGATTAGATCATTTTATATTATGGTTAATTTAAGAATTCAGCGAAATTCTATCACATTTGTTCAATTTACGTCGCTCCTATTTCAGATAGCGTATTGGGCTAAGCGGCATCTCAAAGCGCATGAAATGGCGAGTAAAATGCACTGTTAAACTTCTAGGGTAGGGCAAACAGAGACCCGATTAGATCATTTTATATTATGGTTAATTTAAGAATTCAGCGAAATTCTATCACATTTGTTCAATTTACGTCGCTCCTATTTCAGATAGCTTATTGGGCTAAGCGGCATCTCAAAGCGCATGAAATGACGAGTGAAATGCACTATTAAACTTATAGGGTAAGGCAAACAGAGACCCGATTAGATCATTTTATATTACGGTTAATATAAGAATTCAGCGTAATTCTATCACATTTGTTCAACTTTCGTCGCTCCTATTTCAGATAGCGTACTGAGCTAGGCGGCATCTTAAAGCGCGTGGAATGGCGAGTAAAATGCAATATTAAACTTCTGTGATAGGGCAATCAGAGACCCGATTAGATCATTTTATATTTTGGTTAATATAAAAATTCAGCGAAATTCTATCACAATTGTTCAATTTACGTCGCTCCTATTTCAGATAGCGTATTGGGCTAAGCGGCAACTCAAAGCGCCTGAAATGACGAGTGAAACGCACTATTAAACTTGTAATGGTAGGGCGAACAGAGACCCGATTAGATCATTTTACATTAAGGTTAATATAAGAATTCAGGGAAATTCTATCACATTTGTTCAATTTACGTCGCTCCTATTTCAAATAGCGTACTCGGATAGGCGGCATCTTAAAGCGCGTGGAATGGCGAGTAAAATGCACTATTAAACTTCGATGATAGGGCAATCAGAGACCCGATTAGATCATTTTATATTTTGGTTAATATAAGAATTCAGCGAAATTCTATTACATTTGTTCAATTTACGTCGCTCCTATTTCAGATAGCGTATTGGGCTAAGCGGCATCTCAAAGCGCATGGATTGACGAGTGAAATGCTCTATTAAACTTCTGGGGTAGGGCGAACAGAAACCCGAATAGATCATTTTATATTACGGTTAATATAATAATTCAGCGAAATTCTATCACATTTGTTCAATTTACGTCGCTCCTATTTCAGATAGCGTATTGGGCTATGCGACATCTCAAAGCGCATGAAATGACGAGTAAAATGCACTATTAAACTGCTAGGGTAGGGCAAACAGAGACCCGATAAGATCATTTTATATTATGGTCAATTTAAGAATTCTGCGAAATTCTATCACATTTGTTCAATTTACGTCGCTCCTATTTCAGATAGCGTACTGGGCTAGGCGGCATCTCAAAGCGGGTGGAAGGGCGAGTAAAATGCACTACTAAACTTCTATGATAGGGCAATCAGAGACCCGATTAGATCATTTTACATTAAGGTTAATATAAGAATTCAGGGAATTCTATCACATTTGTTCAACATACGTCGCTCCTATTTCACATAGCGTACTGGGCTAGGCGGCAGCTTAAAGCGCGTGGAATGGCGAGTAAAATGCACTATTAAACTTCTATGATAGGGCAATCAGAGACCCGATTAGATCATTTTATATTTTGGTTAATATAAGAATTCAGCGAAGTTCTATCACATTTGTTCAATTTACGTCGCTCCTATGTCAGATAGCGTATTGGGCTAAGCGGCTTCTCAAAGCGCATGAAATGGCGAGTGAAATGCACTATTAATCTTCTAGGGTAGGGCAATCAGAGACCCCATTAGATCATTTTATATTATGGTTAATTTAAGAATTCAGCGAAATTCTATCGCATTTGTTCAATTTACGTCGCTCCTATGTCAGATAGCGTATTGGGCTATGCGGCATCTCGAAGCGCATGAAATGACGAGTAAAATGCACTGTTAAACTTCTGGGGTAGGGCAAACAGAGACCCGATTAGATCATTTTATATTACGGTTAATATAAGAATTCAGCGTAATTCTATCACATTTGTTCAACCTACGTCGCTCCTATTTCAGATAGCGTACTGGGCAAGGCGGTATCTCAAAGCGCGTGGAAGGGCGAGTAAAATGCTCTACTAAACTTCTATGATAGGGTAATCAGAGACCCGACTAGATCATTTTATATTTTGGTTAATATAAGAATTCAGCGAAATTCTCTCACATTTGTTCAATTTACGTCGCTGATATTTCAGATAGCGTATTGGACTAAGCGGCATCTCAAAGCGCAAGAAATGTCGAGTAAAATGCACTATTAAACTTCTAGGGTAGGGCAAACAGGGACCCGATAAGATCATTTTATATTATGGTTAATTTAAGAATTCAGCGAAATTGTCTCACATTTGTTCAATTTACGTGGCTGATATTTCAGATAGCGTATTGGGCTAAGCGGCAACTCGAAGCGCGAGAAATGGCGAGTAAAATGCACTATTAAACTTCTAGGGTAGGGCAAACAGAGACCCGATTAGATCATCTTATATTTTGGTTAATATAAGAATTCAGCGAAATTCTATCACATTTGTTCAATTTACGTCGCTCCTATTTCAGATAGCGTATTGGGCTAAGCGGCATCTCAAAGCGCATGAAATGACGAATAAAATGCACAATTAAGCTTCTACGCTAGGGCGAACAGAGACCCGATTAGATCATTTTACGTTATGGTCAATAAAAGAATTCAGCGAAATTCTATCACATTTGATCAATTTACATCGCTCCTATTTCAGATAGCGTATTGGGCTAAGCGGCATCGCAAAGCGCATGAAATGACGAGTGAAATGCACTATTAAACTTCTAGGGTAGGGCAAACAGAGACCCGATTAGATCATTTTATATTATGGTTAATTTAAGAATTCAGCGAAATTCTATCACATTTGTTCAATTTACGTCGCTCCTATTTCAGATAGCGTATTGGGCTAAGCGGCATCTCAAAGCGCATGAAATGGCGAGTAAAATGCACTGTTAAACTTCTAGGGTAGGGCAAACAGAGACCCGATTAGATCATTTTATATTATGGTTAATTTAAGAATTCAGCGAAATTCTATCACATTTGTTCAATTTACGTCGCTCCTATTGCAGATAGCGTATTGGGCTAAGCGGCATCTTAAAGCGCGTGACTGGCGAGTAAAATTCACTATTAAACTTCTATGATAGGGCAATCAGAGACCCGATTAGATCATTTTATATTTTGGTTAATATTAGAATTCAGCGAAATTCTATCACATTTGGTCAATTTACGTCGTTCCTATTTCAGATAGCTTATTGGGCTAAGCGGCATCTCAAAGCGCATGAAATGACGAGTGAAATGCACTATTAAACTTCTAGGGTAGGGCGAACAAAGACCCGATTAGATCATTTTACATTGAGGTTAATATAAGAATTCAGCGAAATTCTATCACATTTGTTCAATTTACGTCACTCCTATTTCAGATAGCGTATTGGGCTAAGCGGCATCTCAAAGCGCATGAAATGGCGAGTAAAATGCACTATTAAACTTCTAGGATAAGGCAAACAGAGACCCGATTAGATCATTTTATATTACGGTAAATATAAGAATTCAGCGTAATTCTGTCACATTTGTTCAACTTACGTAGCTCCTATTTCAGATAGCGTACTGGGCTAGGCGGCAACTTAAAGCGCGTGGAATGGCGAGTAAAATGCACCATTAAACTTCTATGGTAGGGCAATCAGAGAACCGATTAGATCATTTTATATTACGGTAAATATAAGAATTCAGCGTAATTCTGTCACATTTGTTCAACTTACGTAGCTCCTATTTCAGATAGCGTACTGGGCTCAGTGGCATCTCAAAGCGCATGAAATGGCGAGTAAAATGCACTATTAAACTTCTAGGGTAGGGCAATCAGAGACCCGACTAGATCATTTTATATTATGGTTAATTTAAGAATTCAGCAAAATTCTATCACATTTGTTCAGTTTACGTCACTCCTATTTCAGATAGCGTATTGGGGTAAGTTGCATCTCAAAGCGCAAGACATGGCGAGTAAAATGCACTACTAAACTTCTTGGGTAGGCAAACAGAGACCCGATTAGATCATTTTATATTATGGTTAATTTAAGAATTCAGCAAAATTCTATCACATTAGTTCAATTTACGTCGTTCCTATTTCAGATAGCGTACTGGGCTATGCGGCATCTTAAAGCGCGTGGAATGGCGAGTAAAATTCACTATTAAACTTCTATGATAGGGCAATCAGAGACCCGATTAGATCATTTTATATTTTGGTTAATATAAGAATTCAACGAAATTCTATCACATTTGTTCAATTTACGTCGCTCCTATTTCAGATAGCTTATTGGGCTAAGCGGCATCTCAAAGCGCATGAAATGACGAGTGAAATGCACTATTAAACTTATAGGGTAAGGCAAACAGAGACCCGATTAGATCATTTTATATTACGGTTAATATAAGAATTCAGCGAAGTTCTATCACATTTGTTCAATTTACGTCGCTCCTATGTCAGATAGCGTATTGGGCTAAGCGGCTTCTCAAAGCGCATGAAATGGCGAGTGAAATGCACTATTAATCTTCTAGGGTAGGGCAATCAGAGACCCCATTAGATCATTTTATATTACGGTTAATATAAGAATTCAGCGAAATTCTATCACATTTGTTCAATTTACGTCGCTCCTATTTCAGATAGCGTATTGGGCTATGCGACATCTCAAAGCGCATGAAATGACGAGTAAAATGCACTATTAAACTTCTAGGGTAGGGCAAACAGAGACCCGATTAGATCATTTTATATTACGGTTAATATAAGAATTCAGCGTAATTCTATCACATTTGTTCAACTTACGTCGCTCCTATTTCAGATAGCGTACTGGGCTAGGCGGAATCTCTAAGCGCGTGGAAGGGCGAGTAAAATGCACTACTAAACTTCTATGATCGGGCAATCAGAGACCCGATTACATCATTTTATATTTTGGTTAATATAAGAATTCAGCGAAATTCTCTCACATTTGTTCAATTTACGTCGCTGATATTTCAGATAGCGTATTGGGCTAAGCGGCATCTCAAAGCGCAAGAAATGTGGAGTACAATGCACTATTAAACTTCTAGGGTAGGGCAAACAGAGACCCGATAAGATCATTTTATATTATGGTCAATTTAAGAATTCAGCGAAATTCTATCACATTTGTTCAACTTACGTCGCTCCTATTTCAGATAGCGTACTGGGCTAGGCGGCATCTCAAAGCGCGTGGAAGGGCGAGTAAAATGCACTACTAAACTTCTATGATAGGGCAATCAGAGACCCGATTAGATCATTTTACATTAAGGTTAATATAAGAATTCAGGGAAATTCTATCACATTTGTTCAACATACGTCGCTCCTATTTCACATAGCGTACTGGGCTAGGCGGCAGCGTAAAGCGCGTGGAATGGCGAGTAAAATGCACTATTAAACTTCTATGATAGGGCAATCAGAGACCCGATTAGATCATTTTATATTTTGGTTAATATAAGAATTCAGCGAAGTTCTATCACATTTGTTCAATTTACGTCGCTCCTATGTCAGATAGCGTATTGGGCTAAGCGGCTTCTCAAAGCGCATGAAATGGCGAGTGAAATGCACTATTAATCTTCTAGGGTAGGGCAATCAGAGACCCCATTAGATCATTTTATATTATGGTTAATTTAAGAATTCAGCGAAATTCTATCGCATTTGTTCAATTTACGTCGCTCCTATGTCAGATAGCGTATTGGGCTATGCGGCATCTCGAAGCGCATGAAATGACGAGTAAAATGCACTGTTAAACTTCTGGGGTAGGGCAAACAGAGACCCGATTAGATCATTTTATATTACGGTTAATATAAGAATTCAGCGTAATTCTATCACATTTGTTCAACCTACGTCGCTCCTATTTCAGATAGCGTACTGGGCAAGGCGGTATCTCAAAGCGCGTGGAAGGGCGAGTAAAATGCTCTACTAAACTTCTATGATAGGGTAATCAGAGACCCGACTAGATCATTTTATATTTTGGTTAATATAAGAATTCAGCGAAATTCTCTCACATTTGTTCAATTTACGTCGCTGATATTTCAGATAGCGTATTGGACTAAGCGGCATCTCAAAGCGCAAGAAATGTCGAGTAAAATGCACTATTAAACTTCTAGGGTAGGGCAAACAGGGACCCGATAAGATCATTTTATATTATGGTTAATTTAAGAATTCAGCGAAATTGTCTCACATTTGTTCAATTTACGTGGCTGATATTTCAGATAGCGTATTGGGCTAAGCGGCAACTCGAAGCGCGAGAAATGGCGAGTAAAATGCACTATTAAACTTCTAGGGTAGGGCAAACAGAGACCCGATTAGATCATCTTATATTTTGGTTAATATAAGAATTCAGCGAAATTCTATCACATTTGTTCAATTTACGTCGCTCCTATTTCAGATAGCGTATTGGGCTAAGCGGCATCTCAAAGCGCATGAAATGACGAATAAAATGCACAATTAAGCTTCTACGCTAGGGCGAACAGAGACCCGATTAGATCATTTTACGTTATGGTTAATAAAAGAATTCAGCGAAATTCTATCACATTTGATCAATTTACATCGCTCCTATTTCAGATAGCGTATTGGGCTAAGCGGCATCGCAAAGCGCATGAAAGGACGAGTGAAATGCACTATTAAACTTCTAGGGTAGGGCAAACAGAGACCCGATTAGATCATTTTATATTATGGTTAATTTAAGAATTCAGCGAAATTCTATCACATTTGTTCAATTTACGTCGCTCCTATTTCAGATAGCGTATTGGGCTAAGCGGCATCTCAAAGCGCATGAAATGGCGAGTAAAATGCACTGTTAAACTTCTAGGGTAGGGCAAACAGAGACCCGATTAGATCATTTTATATTATGGTTAATTTAAGAATTCAGCGAAATTCTATCACATTTGTTCAATTTACGTCGCTCCTATTGCAGATAGCGTATTGGGCTAAGCGGCATCTTAAAGCGCGTGGAATGGCGAGTAAAATTCACTATTAAACTTCTATGATAGGGCAATCAGAGACCCGATTAGATCATTTTATATTTTGGTTAATATTAGAATTCAGCGAAATTCTATCACATTTGGTCAATTTACGTCGTTCCTATTTCAGATAGCTTATTGGGCTAAGCGGCATCTCAAAGCGCATGAAATGACGAGTGAAATGCACTATTAAACTTCTAGGGTAGGGCGAACAAAGACCCGATTAGATCATTTTACATTGAGGTTAATATAAGAATTCAGCGAAATTCTATCACATTTGTTCAATTTACGTCGCTCCTATTTCAGATAGCGTATTGGGCTAAGCGGCATCTCAAAGCGCATGAAATGGCGAGTAAAATGCACTATTAAACTTCTAGGATAAGGCAAACAGAGACCCGATTAGATCATTTTATATTACGGTAAATATAAGAATTCAGCGTAATTCTGTCACATTTGTTCAACTTACGTAGCTCCTATTTCAGATAGCGTACTGGGCTAGGCGGCAACTTAAAGCGCGTGGAATGGCGAGTAAAATGCACCATTAAACTTCTATGGTAGGGCAATCAGAGAACCGATTAGATCATTTTATATTACGGTAAATATAAGAATTCAGCGTAATTCTGTCACATTTGTTCAACTTACGTAGCTCCTATTTCAGATAGCGTACTGGGCTCAGTGGCATCTCAAAGCGCATGAAATGGCGAGTAAAATGCACTATTAAACTTCTAGGGTAGGGCAATCAGAGACCCGACTAGATCATTTTATATTATGGTTAATTTAAGAATTCAGCAAAATTCTATCACATTTGTTCAGTTTACGTCACTCCTATTTCAGATAGCGTATTGGGGTAAGTTGCATCTCAAAGCGCAAGACATGGCGAGTAAAATGCACTACTAAACTTCTTGGGTAGGCAAACAGAGACCCGATTAGATCATTTTATATTATGGTTAATTTAAGAATTCAGCAAAATTCTATCACATTAGTTCAATTTACGTCGTTCCTATTTCAGATAGCGTACTGGGCTATGCGGCATCTTAAAGCGCGTGGAATGGCGAGTAAAATTCACTATTAAACTTCTATGATAGGGCAATCAGAGACCCGATTAGATCATTTTATATTTTGGTTAATATAAGAATTCAACGAAATTCTATCACATTTGTTCAATTTACGTCGCTCCTATTTCAGATAGCTTATTGGGCTAAGCGGCATCTCAAAGCGCATGAAATGACGAGTGAAATGCACTATTAAACTTATAGGGTAAGGCAAACAGAGACCCGATTAGATCATTTTATATTACGGTTAATATAAGAATTCAGCGAAGTTCTATCACATTTGTTCAATTTACGTCGCTCCTATGTCAGATAGCGTATTGGGCTAAGCGGCTTCTCAAAGCGCATGAAATGGCGAGTGAAATGCACTATTAATCTTCTAGGGTAGGGCAATCAGAGACCCCATTAGATCATTTTATATTACGGTTAATATAAGAATTCAGCGAAATTCTATCACATTTGTTCAATTTACGTCGCTCCTATTTCAGATAGCGTATTGGGCTATGCGACATCTCAAAGCGCATGAAATGACGAGTAAAATGCACTATTAAACTTCTAGGGTAGGGCAAACAGAGACCCGATTAGATCATTTTATATTACGGTTAATATAAGAATTCAGCGAAATTCTATCACATTTGTTCAACTTACGTCGCTCCTATTTCAGATAGCGTACTGGGCTAGGCGGAATCTCTAAGCGCGTGGAAGGGCGAGTAAAATGCACTACTAAACTTCTATGATCGGGCAATCAGAGACCCGATTACATCATTTTATATTTTGGTTAATATAAGAATTCAGCGAAATTCTCTCACATTTGTTCAATTTACGTCGCTGATATTTCAGATAGCGTATTGGGCTAAGCGGCATCTCAAAGCGCAAGAAATGTGGAGTACAATGCACTATTAAACTTCTAGGGTAGGGCAAACAGAGACCCGATAAGATCATTTTATATTATGGTCAATTTAAGAATTCAGCGAAATTCTATCACATTTGTTCAACTTACGTCGCTCCTATTTCAGATAGCGTACTGGGCTAGGCGGCATCTCAAAGCGCGTGGAAGGGCGAGTAAAATGCACTACTAAACTTCTATGATAGGGCAATCAGAGACCCGATTAGATCATTTTACATTAAGGTTAATATAAGAATTCAGGGAAATTCTATCACATTTGTTCAACATACGTCGCTCCTATTTCACATAGCGTACTGGGCTAGGCGGCAGCGTAAAGCGCGTGGAATGGCGAGTAAAATGCACTATTAAACTTCTATGATAGGGCAATCAGAGACCCGATTAGATCATTTTATATTTTGGTTAATATAAGAATTCAGCGAAGTTCTATCACATTTGTTCAATTTACGTCGCTCCTATGTCAGATAGCGTATTGGGCTAAGCGGCTTCTCAAAGCGCATGAAATGGCAAGTGAAATGCACTATTAATCTTCTAGGGTAGGGCAATCAGAGACCCCATTAGATCATTTTATATTATGGTTAATTTAAGAATTCAGCGAAATTCTATCGCATTTGTTCAATTTACGTCGCTCCTATGTCAGATAGCGTATTGGGCTATGCGGCATCTCGAAGCGCATGAAATGACGAGTAAAATGCACTGTTAAACTTCTGGGGTAGGGCAAACAGAGACCCGATTAGATCATTTTATATTACGGTTAATATAAGAATTCAGCGTAATTCTATCACATTTGTTCAACCTACGTCGCTCCTATTTCAGATAGCGTACTGGGCAAGGCGGTATCTCAAAGCGCGTGGAAGGGCGAGTAAAATGCTCTACTAAACTTCTATGATAGGGTAATCAGAGACCCGACTAGATCATTTTATATTTTGGTTAATATAAGAATTCAGCGAAATTCTCTCACATTTGTTCAATTTACGTCGCTGATATTTCAGATAGCGTATTGGACTAAGCGGCATCTCAAAGCGCAAGAAATGTCGAGTAAAATGCACTATTAAACTTCTAGGGTAGGGCAAACAGGGACCCGATAAGATCATTTTATATTATGGTTAATTTAAGAATTCAGCGAAATTGTCTCACATTTGTTCAATTTACGTGGCTGATATTTCAGATAGCGTATTGGGCTAAGCGGCAACTCGAAGCGCGAGAAATGGCGAGTAAAATGCACTATTAAACTTCTAGGGTAGGGCAAACAGAGACCCGATTAGATCATCTTATATTTTGGTTAATATAAGAATTCAGCGAAATTCTATCACATTTGTTCAATTTACGTCGCTCCTATTTCAGATAGCGTATTGGGCTAAGCGGCATCTCAAAGCGCATGAAATGACGAATAAAATGCACAATTAAGCTTCTACGCTAGGGCGAACAGAGACCCGATTAGATCATTTTACGTTATGGTTAATAAAAGAATTCAGCGAAATTCAATCACATTTGATCAATTTACATCGCTCCTATTTCAGATAGCGTATTGGGCTAAGCGGCATCGCAAAGCGCATGAAATGACGAGTGAAATGCACTATTAAACTTCTAGGGTAGGGCAAACAGAGACCCGATTAGATCATTTTATATTATGGTTAATTTAAGAATTCAGCGAAATTCTATCACATTTGTTCAATTTACGTCGCTCCTATTTCAGATAGCGTATTGGGCTAAGCGGCATCTCAAAGCGCATGAAATGGCGAGTAAAATGCACTGTTAAACTTCTAGGGTAGGGCAAACAGAGACCCGATTAGATCATTTTATATTATGGTTAATTTAAGAATTCAGCGAAATTCTATCACATTTGTTCAATTTACGTCGCTCCTATTGCAGATAGCGTATTGGGCTAAGCGGCATCTTAAAGCGCGTGGAATGGCGAGTAAAATTCACTATTAAACTTCTATGATAGGGCAATCAGAGACCCGATTAGATCATTTTATATTTTGGTTAATATTAGAATTCAGCGAAATTCTATCACATTTGGTCAATTTACGTCGTTCCTATTTCAGATAGCTTATTGGGCTAAGCGGCATCTCAAAGCGCATGAAATGACGAGTGAAATGCACTATTAAACTTCTAGGGTAGGGCGAACAAAGACCCGATTAGATCATTTTACATTGAGGTTAATATAAGAATTCAGCGAAATTCTATCACATTTGTTCAATTTACGTCGCTCCTATTTCAGATAGCGTATTGGGCTAAGCGGCATCTCAAAGCGCATGAAATGGCGAGTAAAATGCACTATTAAACTTCTAGGATAAGGCAAACAGAGACCCGATTAGATCATTTTATATTACGGTAAATATAAGAATTCAGCGTAATTCTGTCACATTTGTTCAACTTACGTAGCTCCTATTTCAGATAGCGTACTGGGCTAGGCGGCAACTTAAAGCGCGTGGAATGGCGAGTAAAATGCACCATTAAACTTCTATGGTAGGGCAATCAGAGAACCGATTAGATCATTTTATATTACGGTAAATATAAGAATTCAGCGTAATTCTGTCACATTTGTTCAACTTACGTAGCTCCTATTTCAGATAGCGTACTGGGCTCAGTGGCATCTCAAAGCGCATGAAATGGCGAGTAAAATGCACTATTAAACTTCTAGGGTAGGGCAATCAGAGACCCGACTAGATCATTTTATATTATGGTTAATTTAAGAATTCAGCAAAATTCTATCACATTTGTTCAGTTTACGTCACTCCTATTTCAGATAGCGTATTGGGGTAAGTTGCATCTCAAAGCGCAAGACATGGCGAGTAAAATGCACTACTAAACTTCTTGGGTAGGCAAACAGAGACCCGATTAGATCATTTTATATTATGGTTAATTTAAGAATTCAGCAAAATTCTATCACATTAGTTCAATTTACGTCGTTCCTATTTCAGATAGCGTACTGGGCTATGCGGCATCTTAAAGCGCGTGGAATGGCGAGTAAAATTCACTATTAAACTTCTATGATAGGGCAATCAGAGACCCGATTAGATCATTTTATATTTTGGTTAATATAAGAATTCAACGAAATTCTATCACATTTGTTCAATTTACGTCGCTCCTATTTCAGATAGCTTATTGGGCTAAGCGGCATCTCAAAGCGCATGAAATGACGAGTGAAATGCACTATTAAACTTATAGGGTAGGGCAAACAGAGACCCGATTAGATCATTTTATATTACGGTTAATATAAGAATTCAGCGAAGTTCTATCACATTTGTTCAATTTACGTCGCTCCTATGTCAGATAGCGTATTGGGCTAAGCGGCTTCTCAAAGCGCATGAAATGGCGAGTGAAATGCACTATTAATCTTCTAGGGTAGGGCAATCAGAGACCCCATTAGATCATTTTATATTACGGTTAATATAAGAATTCAGCGAAATTCTATCACATTTGTTCAATTTACGTCGCTCCTATTTCAGATAGCGTATTGGGCTATGCGACATCTCAAAGCGCATGAAATGACGAGTAAAATGCACTATTAAACTTCTAGGGTAGGGCAAACAGAGACCCGATTAGATCATTTTATATTACGGTTAATATAAGAATTCAGCGTAATTCTATCACATTTGTTCAACTTACGTCGCTCCTATTTCAGATAGCGTACTGGGCTAGGCGGAATCTCTAAGCGCGTGGAAGGGCGAGTAAAATGCACTACTAAACTTCTATGATCGGGCAATCAGAGACCCGATTACATCATTTTATATTTTGGTTAATATAAGAATTCAGCGAAATTCTCTCACATTTGTTCAATTTACGTCGCTGATATTTCAGATAGCGTATTGGGCTAAGCGGCATCTCAAAGCGCAAGAAATGTGGAGTACAATGCACTATTAAACTTCTAGGGTAGGGCAAACAGAGACCCGATAAGATCATTTTATATTATGGTCAATTTAAGAATTCAGCGAAATTCTATCACATTTGTTCAATTTACGTTGCTCCTATTTCAGATAGCGTACTGGGCTAGGCGGCATCTCAAAGCGCGTGGAAGGGCGAGTAAAATGCACTACTAAACTTCTATGATAGGGCAATCAGAGACCCGATTAGATCATTTTACATTAAGGTTAATATAAGAATTCAGGGAAATTCTATCACATTTGTTCAACATACGTCGCTCCTATTTCACATAGCGTACTGGGCTAGGCGGCATCTTAAAGCGCGTGGAATGGCGAGTAAAATGCACTATTAAACTTCTATGATAGGGCAATCAGAGACCCGATTAGATCATTTTATATTTTGGTTAATATAAGAATTCAGCGAAGTTCTATCACATTTGTTCAATTTACGTCGCTCCTATGTCAGATAGCGTATTGGGCTAAGCGGCTTCTCAAAGCGCATGAAATGGCGAGTGAAATGCACTATTAATCTTCTAGGGTAGAGCAATCAGAGACCCCATTAGATCATTTTATATTATGGTTAATTTAAGAATTCAGCGAAATTCTATCACATTTGTTCAATTTACGTCGCTTCTATGTCAGATAGCGTATTGGGCTATGCGGCATCTCGAAGCGCATGAAATGACGAGTAAAATGCACTGTTAAACTTCTAGGGTAGGGCAAACAGAGACCCGATTAGATCATTTTATATTACGGTTAATATACGAATTCAGCGAAATTCTATCACATTTGTTCAATTTACGTCGCTCCTATTTCAGATAGCGTATTGGGCTAAGCGGCATCTCAAAGCGCATGAAATGGCGAGTAAAATGCACTGTTAAACCTCTAGGGTAGGGCAAACAGAGACCCGATTAGATCATTTTATATTATGGTTAATTTAAGAATTCAGCGAAATTCTATCACATTTGTTCAATTTACGTCGCTCCTATTGCTGATAGCGTATTGGGCTATGCGGCATCTCGAAGCGCATGAAATGACGAGTAAAATGCACTGTTAAACTTCTAGGGTAGGGCAAACAGAGACCCGATTAGATAATTTTATATTACGGTTAATATAAGAATTCAGCGTAATTCTATCACATTTGTTCAACTTACGTCGCTCCTATTTCAGATAGCGTACTGGGCAAGGCGGTATCTCAAAGCGCGTGGAAGGGCGAGTAAAATGCTCTACTAAACTTCTATGATAGGGTAATCAGAGACCCGACTAGATCATTTTATATTTTGGTTAATATAAGAATTCAGCGAAATTCTCTCACATTTGTTCAATTTACGTCGCTGATATTTCAGATAGCGTATTGGACTAAGCGGCATCTCAAAGCGCAAGAAATGTCGAGTAAAATGCACTATTAAACTTCTAGGGTAGGGCAAACAGGGACCCGATAAGATCATTTTATATTATGGTTAATTTAAGAATTCAGCGAAATTGTCTCACATTTGTTCAATTTACGTGGCTGATATTTCAGATAGCGTATTGGACTAAGCGGCATCTCAAAGCGCAAGAAATGTCGAGTAAAATGCACTATTAAACTTCTATGATAGGGCAATCAGAGACCCGATTAGATCATTTTATATTTTGGTTAATATAAGTATTCAGCGAAATTCTATCACATTTGTTCAACATACGTCGCTCCTATTTCCGATAGCGTACTGGGCTAGGCGGCATCTTAAAGCGCGTGGAATGGCGAGTAAAATGCACTATTAAACTTCTATGATAGGGCAATCAGAGACCCGATTATATCATTTTATATTATGGTTAATTTAAGAATTCAGCAAAATTCTATCACATTTGTTCAATTTACGTCGCTCCTATTTCAGATAGCGTACTGGGCTAAGCGGCATCTCAAAGCGCAAGAAATGGCGAGTAAAATGCACTATTAAACTTCTAGGGTAGGGCAAACAGAGACCCGATTAGATCATTTTATATTACGGTTAATATAAGAATTCAGCGTAATTCTGTCACATTTGTTCAACTTACGTAGCCCCTATTTCAGATAGCGTACTGGGCTAGGCGGCAACTTAAAGCGCGTGGAATGGCGAGTAAAATGCACTATTAAACTTCTATGATAGGGCAATCAGAGACCCGATTAGATCATTTTATATTTTGGTTAATATAAGAATTCAGCGAAATTCTATCACATTTGTTCAATTTACGTCGCTTCTATGTCAGATAGCGTATTGGGCTAAGCGGCATCTCAAAGCGCATGAAATGGCGAGTGAAATGCACTATTAATCTTCTAGGGTAGGGCAATCAGAGACCCCATTAGATCATTTTATATTATGGTTAATTTAAGAATTCAGCGAATTTCTATCACATTTGTTCAATTTACGTCGCTCCTATTTCAGATAGCATATTGGGCTAAGCGGCATCTCAAAGCGCATGAAATGGCGAGTAAAATGCACTATTAAACTTCTAGGGTAAGGCAAACAGAGACCCGTATAGATCATTTTATATTACGGTTAATATAAGAATTCAGAGTAATTCTATCACATTTGTTCAATTTGCGTCGCCCCTATTTCAGATAGCGTATTGGGCTAAGCGGCATCTCAAAGCGCATGAAATGGCGAGTCAAATGCACTGTTAAACTTCTATGATAGGGAAATCAGAGACCCGATTAGATTATTTTATATTTTGGTTAATATAATAATTCAGCGAAATTCTAACACATTTGTTCCATTTACGTCGCTCCTATTTCAGATAGCGTACTGGGCTAGGCGGCATCTTAAAGCGCGTGGAATGGCGAGTAAAATGCACTATTAAACTTCAAGGGTAGGGCAAACAGAGACCCGATTAGATCATTTTATATAATGGTTAATTTAAGAATTCAGAAAAATTCTATCACATTTGTTCAATTTACGTCGTTCCTATTTCAGATAGCGTATTGGGCTATGCGGCATCTCAAAGCGCATGAAATGACGAGTAAAATGCACTGTTAAACTTCTAGGGTAGGGCAAACAGAGACCCGATTAGATCATTTTATATTACGGTTAATATAAGAATTCAGCGTAATTCTATCACATTTGTTCAACTTACGTCGCTCCTATTTCAGATAGCGTACTGGGCTAGGCGGTATCTCAAAGCGCGTGGAAGGGCGAGTAAAATGCACTATAAACTTCTATGATAGGGCAATCAGAGACCCGATTAGATCATTTTATATTTTGGTTAATATAAGAATTCAGCGAAATTCTCTCACATTTGTTCAATTTACGTCGCTGATATTTCAGATAGCGTATTGGACTAAGCGGCATCTCAAAGCGCAAGAAATGTCGAGTAAAATGCACTATTAAACTTCTAGGGTAGTGCAAACAGAGACCCGATAAGATCATTTTATATTATGGTTAATTTAAGAATTCAGCGAAATTCTCTCAGATTTGTTCAATTTACGTCGCTGATATTTCAGATAGCGTATTGGGCTAAGCGGCATCTCAAAGCGCGAGAAATGGCGAGTAAAATGCACTATTAAACTTCTAGGGTAGGGCAAACAGAGACCCGATTAGATCATTTTATATTTTGGTTAATATAAGAATTCAGCGAAATTCTATCACATTTGTTCAATTTACGTCGCTCCTATTTCAGATAGCGTATTGGGCTAAGCGGCATCTCAAAGCGCATGGATTGACGAGTGAAATGCTCTATTAAACTTCTGGCGTAGGGCGAACAGAAACCGGAATAGATCATTTTATATTACGGTTAATATAAGAATTCACGGAAATTCTATCACATTTGTTCAATTTACGTCGCTCCTATTCCAGATAGCGTATTGGGCTAAGCGGCATCTCAAAGCGCATGAAATGGCGAGTAAAATGCACTATTAAACTTCTAGGATAAGGCAAACAGAGACCCGATTAGATCATTTTATATTGCGGTTAATATAAGAATTCAGCGAAATTCTATCACATTTGTTCAATTTACGTCGCTCATATTTCAGATAGCGCACTGGGCTAAGCGGCATCTCAAAGCGCATGAAATGGCGAGTAAAATGCACTGTTAAACTTCTAGGATAAGGCAAACAGAGACCCGATTAGATCATTTTATATTGCGGTTAATATAAGAATTCAGCGTAATTCTGTCACATTTGTTCAACTTACGTAGCTCCTATTTCAGATAGCCTACTGGGCTAGGCGGCAACTTAAAGCGCGTGGAATGTCGATTAAAATGCACTATCAAACTTCTGTGATAGGGCAATCAGAGACCCGATTAGATCATTTTATATTTTGGTTAATATAAGAATTCAGCGAAATTCTATCACGTTTGTTCAATTTACGTCGCACCTATTTCAGATAGCGTATTGGGCTAAGCGGCATCTCAAAGCGCATAAAATGGCGAGTAAAATGCACTATTAAACTTCAATGGTAGGGCAAACAGAGACCCGATTAGATCATTTTATATTATGGTTAATTTAAGAATTCAGAAAAATTCTATCACATTTGTTCAATTTACGTCGTTCCTATTTCAGATAGCCTATTGGGCTATGCGACATCTCAAAGCGCATGAAATGACGAGTAAAATGCACTATTAAACTTCTAGGGTAGGGCAAACAGAGACCCGATTAGATCATTTTATATTACGATTAATATAAGAATTCAGCGTAATTCTATCACATTTGTTCAACTTACGTCGCTCCTATTTCAGATAGCGTACTGGGCTAGGCGGAATCTCTAAGCGCGTGGAAGGGCGAGTAAAATGCACTACTAAACTTCTATGATCGGGCAATCAGAGACCCGATTACATCATTTTATATTTTGGTTAATATAAGAATTCAGCGAAATTCTCTCACATTTGTTCAATTTACGTCGCTGATATTTCAGATAGCGTATTGGGCTAAGCGGCATCTCAAAGCGCAAGAAATGTGGAGTACAATGCACTATTAAACTTCTAGGGTAGGGCAAACAGAGACCCGATAAGATCATTTTATATTATGGTCAATTTAAGAATTCAGCGAAATTCTATCACATTTGTTCAATTTACGTCGCTCCTATTTCAGATAGCGTACTGGGCTAGGCGGCATCTCAAAGCGCGTGGAAGGGCGAGTAAAATGCACTACTAAACTTCTATGATAGGGCAATCAGAGACCCGATTAGATCATTTTACATTAAGATTAATATAAGAATTCAGC
>CAKAJE020001162.1:0-74201 GCA_916610135.2 Macropis europaea | reverse complement strand
CTTTCTGAAATAGGAGCGACGTAAATTGAACAAATGTGATAGAATTTTGCTGAATTCTTAAATTAACCATAATATAAAATGATGTAATCGGGTCTCTGTTCGCCCTACCCAAGAAGTTAATAGTGCATTTTACTCGTCAATTCATGCGCTTTGCGATGCCGCTTAGCCCAAGAAGCTATCTGAAATAGGGAGCGACGTAAATTGAACAAATGTGATAGAATTTCGCTGAATTCTTATATTAACCAAAATATAAAACGATCTCATCGGGTCTCTGATTGCCCTATCATAGAAGTTTAACAGTGCATTTTACTCGCCATTCCACGCGCTTTAAGTTGCCGCCTAGCCCAGCACGCTATCTGAAATAGGAGCTACGTAAGTTGAACAAATGTCACAGAATTACGCTGAATTCTTATATTAACCGTAATATAAAATGATCTAATCGGGTCTCTGTTTGCCTTATCCTAGAAGTTTAATAGTGCATTTTACTCGCCATTTCTTGCGCTTTGAGATGCCGCTTAGCCCAATACGCTATCTGAAATAGGAGCGACGTAAATTGAACAAAAGTGATAGAATTTCGCTGAATTCTTATTTTAACCTTAATGTAAAATGATCTAATCGGGTCTTTGTTCGCCCTACCCTAGAAGTTTAACAGTGCATTTCACTCGTCATTTCATGCGCTCTGAGTTGCCGCTTAGCCCAATAAGCTATCTGAAATAGGAGCGACGTAAATTGAACAAATGTGATATAACTTCGCTTGAATTCTTATATTAACCGTAATATGAAATGATCTGATCGGGTCTCTGCTTGCCCCACCCTAGAAGTTTAATAGTGCATTTTACTCGCCCTTTCGTGCGCTTTGAGATGCCGCTTAGCCCAATACGCTATCTGAAATAGGAGCGACGTAAATTGAACAAAATGTGATAGAATTTCGCTGGATTCTTATATTAACCAAAATATAAAATGAACTAATCGGGTCTCTGATTGCCCTATCATAGAAGTTTAATAGTGCATTTTACTCGCCATTCCACGCGGTTTAAGTTGCCGCCTAGCCCAGTACGCTATCTGAAATAGGAGCTACGTAACTTGAACAAATGTGACAGAATTACGCTGAATTCTTATATTAACCGTAATATAAAATGATCTAATCGGGCCTCTGTTTGCCTTACCCTAGAAGTTTAATAGTGCATTTTACTCGCCATTTCATGCGCTTTGAGATGCCGCCTAGCCCAGTACGCTATCTGAAATAGGAGCGACGTAAGTTGAACAAAAGTGACAGAATTTCGCTGAATTCTTATTTTAACCTTAATGTAAAATGATCTAATCGGGTCTTTGTTCGCCCTACCCTAGAAGTTTAACAGTGCATTTCACTCGTCATTTCATGCGCTTTGAGATGCCGCTTAGCCCAATACGCTAGCTGAAATAGGAGCGACGCAAATTGAACTAATGTGATAGAATTTCGCTGAATTCTTATATTAACCATAATATAAAATGATGTAATCGGGTCTCTGTTCGCCCTACCCAAGAAGTTTAATAGTGCATTTCTCTCGTCATTTCATGCGCTTTGAGATGCCGCTTAGCCCAATAGCTATCTGAAATAGGAGCGACGTAATTGAACAAATGTGATAGAATTTCCCTGAAATCTTATATTAACCGTAATATAAAATGATCTAATCGGGTCTCTGTTTGCATTACCCGACAAGTTTAATAGTGCATTTTACTCGCCATTCCACGCGCTTTAAGATGCCGCCTATCCGAGTACGCTTTCTGAAATAGGAGCGACGTAAGTTGAACAAATGTGATAGAATAACGCTGAATTCTTATATTAACCGTAATATAAAATGGTCTAATCGGGTCTCCGTTTGCCTTATCCTAGAAGTTTAATAGTGCATTTTACTCGCCATTCCACGCGCTTTAAGATACCGCCTAGCCCAGTACGCTATCTGAAATAGGAGCGACGTTAGTTGAACAAATGTGATAGAATTACGCTGAATTCTTATATTAACCGTAATATAAAATGATCTATTCGGGTGTCTGTTCGCCCTACCCTACAAGTTTAATAGTGCATTTCACTCGCCATTCCATGCGCTTTGAGATGCCGCCTAGCCCAGTACGCTATCTGAAATAGGAGCGACGTAAATTGAACAAATGTGATAGAATTTCGCTGAATTCTTATGTTAACAGTAATATAAAATGATCTAATCGGGTCTCTGATTGCCCTACCCTAGAAGTTTAATAGTGCATTTTACTCACCATTCCACGCGCTTTAAGTTGCCGCCTAGCTCAGTACGCTATCTGAAATAGGAGCTACGTAAGTTGAACAAATGTCACAGAATTACGCTGAATTCTTATATTAACCGTAATATAAAATGATCTAATCGGGTCTCTGTTTGCCCTACCCTAGAAGTTTAATAGTGCATTTTACTCGCCATTTCTTGCGCTTTGAGATGCCGCTTAGCACAAGTCGCTATCTGAAATAGGAGCGACGTAAATTGAACAAATGTGATAGAATTTTGCTGAATTCTTAAATTAACCATAATATAAAATGATGTAATCGGGTCCCTGTTCGCCCTACCCAAGAAGTTTAATAGTGCATTTTACTCGTCAATTCATGCGCTTTGCGATGCCGCTTAGCCCAAGAAGCTATCTGAAATAGGAGCGACGTAAATTGAACAAATGTGATAGAATTTCGCTGAATTCTTATATTAACCAAAATATAAAACGATCTTATCGGGTCTCTGATTGCCCTATCATAGAAGTTTAACAGTGCATTTTACTCGCCATTCCACGCGCTTTAAGTTGCCGCCTAGCCCAGCACGCTATCTGAAATAGGAGCTACGTAAGTTCAACAAATGTGACAGAATTACGCTGAATTCTTATATTAACCGTAATATAAAATGATCTAATCGGGTCTCTGTTTGCCTTACCCTAGAAGTTTAATAGTGCATTTTACTCGCCATTTCATGCGCTTTGAGATGCCGCCTAGCCCAGTACGCTATCTGAAATAGGAGCGACGTAAGTTGAACAAAAGTGACAGAATTTCGCTGAATTCTTATTTTAACCTTAATGTAAAAATGATCTAATCGGGTCTTTGTTTCGCCCTACCCTAGAAGTTTAACAGTGCATTTCACTCGTCATTTCATGCGCTTTGAGATGCCGCTTAGCCCAATACGCTAGCTGAAATAGGAGCGACGCAAATTGAACTAATGTGATAGAATTTCGCTGAATTCTTATATTAACCATAATATAAAATGATGTAATCGGGTCTCTGTTCGCCCTACCCAAGAAGTTTAATAGTGCATTTCACTCGCCATTCCATGCGCTTTGAGATGCCGCTTAGCCCAATATGCTGTCTGAAATAGGAGCGACGTAAATTGAACAAATGTGATAGAAGTTCCCTGAAATCTTATATTAACCGTAATATAAAATGATCTAATCGGGTCTCTGTTTGCCTTATCCTAGAAGTTTAATAGTGCATTTTACTCGCCATTTCTTGCGCTTTGAGATGCCGCTTAGCCCAATACGCTATCTGAAATAGGAGCGACGTAAATTGAACAAAAGTGATAGAATTTTCGCTGAATTCTTATTTTAACCTTAATGTAAAATGATCTAATCGGGTCTTTGTTCGCCCGACCCTAGAAGTTTAACAGTGCATTTCACTCGTCATTTCATGCGCTCTGAGTTGCCGCTTAGCCCAATAAGCTATCTGAAATAGGAGCGACGTAAATTGAACAAATGTGATATAACTTCGCTGAATTCTTATATTAACCGTAATATGAAATGATCTGATCGGGTCTCTGCTTGCCCCACCCTAGAAGTTTAATAGTGCATTGTACTCGCCCTTTCGTGCGCTTTGAGATGCCGCTTAGCCCAATACGCTATCTGAAATAGGAGCGACGTAAATTGAACAAATGTGATAGAATTTCGCTGGATTCTTATATTAACCAAAATATAAAATGAACTAATCGGGTCTCTGATTGCCCTATCATAGAAGTTTTAATAGTGCATTTTACTCGCCATTCCACGCGGTTTTAAGTTGCCGCCTAGCCCAGTACGCTATCTGAAATAGGAGCTACGTAACTTGAACAAATGTGACAGAATTACGCTGAATTCTTATATTAACCGTAATATAAAATGATCTAATCGGGCCTCTGTTTGCCTTACCCTAGAAGTTTAATAGTGCATTTTACTCGCCATTTCATGCGCTTTGAGATGCCGCCTAGCCCAGTACGCTATCTGAAATAGGAGCGACGTAAGTTGAACAAAAGTGACAGAATTTCGCTGAATTCTTATTTTAACCTTAATGTAAAATGATCTAATCGGGTCTTTGTTCGCCCTACCCTAGAAGTTTAACAGTGCATTTCACTCGTCATTTCATGCGCTTTGAGATGCCGCTTAGCCCCAATACGCTAGCTGAAATAGGGAGCGACGCAAATTGAACTAATGTGATAGAATTTCGCTGAATTCTTATATTAACCATAATATAAATGATGTAATCGGGTCTCTGTTCGCCCTACCCAAGAAGTTTAATAGTGCATTTCTCTCGTCATTTCATGCGCTTTGAGATGCCGCTTAGCCCAATAGCTATCTGAAATAGGAGCGACGTAAATTGAACAAATGTGATAGAATTTCCCTGAAATCTTATATTAACCGTAATATAAAATGATCTAATCGGGTCTCTGTTTGCATTACCCGACAAGTTTAATAGTGCATTTTACTCGCCATTCCACGCGCTTTAAGGATGCCGCCTATCCGAGTACGCTTTCTGAAATAGGAGCGACGTAAGTTGAACAAATGTGATAGAATAACGCTGAATTCTTATATTAACCGTAATATAAAATGGTCTAATCGGGTCTCCGTTTGCCTTATCCTAGAAGTTTAATAGTGCATTTTACTCGCCATTCCACGCGCTTTTAAGATACCGCCTAGCCCAGTACGCTATCTGAAATAGGAGCGACGTTAGTTGAACAAATGTGATAGAATTACGCTGAATTCTTATATTAACCGTAATATAAAATGATCTATTCGGGTGTCTGTTCGCCCTACCCTAGAAGTTTAATAGTGCATTCACTCGCCATTCCATGCGCTTTGAGATGCCGCCTAGCCCAGTACGCTATCTGAAATAGGAGCGACGTAAATTGAACAAATGTGATAGAATTTTGCTGAATTCTTAAATTAACCATAATATAAAATGATGTAATCGGGTCTCTGTTCGCCCTACCCAAGAAGTTTAATAGTGCATTTCTCTCGTCATTTCATGCGCTTTGAGATGCCGCATAGCCCAATACGCTATCTGAAATAGGAGCGACGTAAATTGAACAAATGTGATAGAATTTCGCTGAATTCTTATATTAACCGTAATATAAAATGGTCTACTCGGGTCTCTGTTTGCCTTACCCTAGAAGTTTAATAGTGCATTTTACTCGTCAATTCATGCGCTTTGCGATGCCGCTTAGCCCAATAAGCTATCTGAAATGGGAGCGACGTAAATTGAACAAATGTGATAGAATTTCGCTGAATTCTTATATTAACCAAATATAAAATGATCTTATCGGGTCTCTGATTGCCCTATCATAGAAGTTTAACAGTAGCAATTTTACTCGGCATTCCACGCGCTTTAAGTTGCCGCCTAGCTCAGTACGCTATCTGAAATAGGAGCTACGTAAGTTGAACAAATGTCACAGAATTACGCTGAATTCTTATATTAACCGTAATATAAAATGATCTAATCGGGTCTCTGTTTGCCCAACCCTAGAAGTTTAATAGTGCATTGTACTCGCCATTTCTTGCGCTTTGAGATGCCGCTTAGCACAAGTCGGTATCTGAAATAGGAGCGATGTAAATTGAACAAATGTGATAGAATTTCGCTGAATTCTTATATTAACCTTAATGTAAAATGATCTAATCGGGTCTTTGTTCGCCCTACCCTAGAAGTTTAATAGTGCATTTTACTCGCCACTTCATGCGCTTTGAGATGCCGCTTAGCCCAATAAGCTATCTGAAATAGGAGCGACGTAAATTGAACAAATGTGATAGAATTTCGCTGAATTCTTATAGTAACCAAAATATAAAATGATCTAATCGGGTCTCTGATTGCCCTATCATAGAAGTTTAATAGTGCATTTTACTCGTCATTCCACGCGCTTTAAGATGCCGCCTAGCCCAGTACGCTATCTGAAATAGGAGCGACGTAAATTGAACAAATGTGATAGAATTTCGCTGAATTCTTAAATTAACCATAATATAAAATGATGTAATCGGGGTCTCTGTTCGCCCTACCCAAGAAGTTTAATAGTGCATTTTACTCGTCATTCATGCGCTTTGCGATGCCGCTTAGCCCAAGAAGCTATCTGAAATAGGAGCGACGTAAATTGAACAAATGTGATAGAATTTCGCTGAATTCTTATATTAACCAAAATATAAAACGATCTTATCGGGTCTCTGATTGCCCTATCATAGAAGTTTAACAGTGCATTTTACTCGCCATTCCACGCGCTTTAAGTTGCCGCCTAGCCCAGCACGCTATCTGAAATAGGAGCTACGTAAGTTGAACAAATGTCACAGAATTACGCTGAATTCTTATATTAACCGTAATATAAAATGATCTAATCAGGTCTCTGTTTGCCTTATCCTAGAAGTTTAATAGTGCATTTTACTCGCCATTTCTTGCGCTTTGAGATGCCGCTTAGCCCAATACGCTATCTGAAATAGGAGCGACGTGAATTGAACAAAAGTGATAGAATTTCGCTGAATTCTTATTTTAACCTTAATGTAAAATGATCTAATCGGGTCTGTGTTCGCCCTACCCTTAGAAGTTTAACAGTGCATTTCACTCGTCATTTCATGCGCTCTGAGTTGCCGCTTAGCCCAATAAGCTATCTGAAATAGGAGCGACGTAAATTGAACAAATGTGATATAACTTCGCTGAATTCTTATATTAACCGTAATATGAAATGATCTGATCGGGTCTCTGCTTGCCCCACCCTAGAAGTTTAATAGTGCATTTTACTCGCCCTTTCGTGCGCTTTGAGATGCCGCTTAGCCCAATACGCTATCTGAAATAGGAGCGACGTAAAATTGAACAAATGTGATAGAATTTCGCTGAATTCTTATATTAACCAAAATATAAAATGATCTAATCGGGTCTCTGATTGCCCTATCATAGAAGTTTAAGAGTGCATTTTGCTCGCCATTCCACGCGCTTTAAGATGCCGCCTAGCCCAGTACACTATCTGAAATAGGAGCGACGTATGTTGAATAAATGTGATAGAATTACGCTGAATTCTTATATTAACCGTAATATAAAATGATCTAATCGGGTCTCTGTTTGCATTACCATAGAAGTTTTAATAGTGCATTTTTACTCGCCATTTCATGCGCTTTGAGATGCCGCTTAGCCCAATACGCTATCTGCAATAGGATCGACGTAAATTGTACAAATGAGATAGAATTTCGCTGAATTCTTAAATTAACCATAATATAAAGTGATCTAAACTGGTCTCTGTTTGCCCCACCCCAGAAGTTTAATAGTGAATTTTACTCGCCATTTCTTGCGCTTTGAGATGCCTCTTAGCCCAATACGCTATCTGAAATAGGAGCAACGTAAATTGAACAAATGTGATAGAATTTCGCTGAATTCTTAAATTAACCATAATATAAAATGATCTAATGGGGTCTCTGTTTGCCCTACCCTAGAAGTTTAATAGTGCATTTTACTCGCCATATCTTGCGCTTTGAGATGCCGCTTAGCCCAATACGCTATCTGAAATAGGAGCGACGTAAATTGAACAAATGTGATAGAATTTCGCTGAATGCTTATATTAACCAAAATATAAAATGATCTAATCGGGTCTCTGATTGCCCTATCATAGAAGTTTAATAGTGCATTTTACTCGCCATTACACACGCTTTAAGATGCCGCCTAGCCCAGTACGCTATCTGAAATAGGAGCTACGTAAGTTGAACGAATGTGACAGAATTACGCTGATTTCTTATATTAACCGTAATATAAAATGATCTACGGGGGTCTCTGATTGCCCCACCCTAGAAGTTTAATAGTGCATTTTACTCGCCCTTTCGTGCGCTTTGAGATGCCGCTTAGCCCAATACGCTATCTGAAATAGGAGCGACGTAAATTGAACAAATGTGATAGAATTTCGCTGGATTCTTATATTAGCCAAAATATAAAATGAACTAATCGGGTCTCTGATTGCCCTATCATAGAAGTTTAATAGTGCATTTTACTCGTCATTCCACGCGGTTTAAGTTGCCGCCTAGCCCAGTACGCTATCTGAAATAGGAGCTACGTAACTTGAACAAATGTGACAGAATTACGCTGCATTCTTATATTAACCGTAATATAAAATGATCTAATCGGGTCTCTGTTTGCCTTATCCTAGAAGTTTAATAGTGCATTTTACTCGCCATTTCATGCGCTTTGAGATGCCGCTTAGCCCAATAAGCTATCTGAAATAGGAGCGATGTAACTTGAACAAATGTGATAGAATTTCGCTGAATTCTTAAATTAACCATAATATGAAATGACCTAATCGGGTCTCTGTTTGCCCTACCCTAGAAGTTTAATAGAGCATTTTACTCGTCATTTCATGCGCTTTGAGATGCCGCATAGCCCAGTACGCTATCTGAAATAGGAGCGACGTAAATTGAAGAAATGTGATAGAATTTCGCTGAATTCTTTTATTTACCATAATGTTAAATGATCTAATCGGGTCTCTGTTCGCCCTAGCGTACAAGCTTAATAGTGCATTTTATTCGTCATTTCAAGCGCTTTGAGATGCCGCTTAGCCCAATACGCTATCTGAAATAGGAGCGACGTAAATTGAACAAAAGTGATAGAATTTCGCTGAATTCTTATTTTAACCTTAATGTAAAATGATCTAATCGGGTCTTTGTTCGCCCTATCCTAGAAGTTTAACAGTGCATTTCACTCGTCATTTCATGCGCTCTGAGTTGCCGCTTAGCCCAATAAGCTATCTGAAATAGGAGCGATGTAACTTGAACAAATGTGATAGAATTTCGCTGAATTCTTAAATTAACCATAATATGAAATGACCTAATCGGGTCTCTGTTTGCCCTACCCTAGAAGTTTAATAGAGCATTTTACTCGTCATTTCATGCGCTTTGAGATGCCGCATAGCCCAATACGCTATCTGAAATAGGAGCGACGCAAATTGAACAAATGTGATAGAATTTCGCTGAATTCTTATATTAACCATAATATAAAATGATGTAATCGGGTCTCTGTTCGCCCTACCCAAGAAGTTTAATCGTGCATTTCTCTCGTCATTTCATGCGCTTTGAGATGCCGCTTAGCCCAATAGCTATCTGAAATAGGAGCGACGTAAATTGAACAAATGTGATAGAATTTCCCTGAAATCTTATATTAACAGTAATATAAAATGATCTAATCGGGTCTCTGTTTGCATTACCCTCGAAGTATAATAGTGCATTTTACTCGCCATTCCACGCGCTTTAAGATGCCGCCTATCCGAGTACGCTATCTGAAATAGGAGCGACGTAAGTTGAACAAATGTGATAGAATAACGCTGAATTCTTATATTAACCGTAATATAAAATGGTCTAATCGGGTCTCCGTTTGCCTTATCCTAGAAGTTTATCAGTGCATTTTACTCGTCATTCCATGCGCTTTGAGATGCCGCTTAGCCCAATACGCTATCTGAAATAGGAGCGACGTAAAATGAACAAATGTGATAGGATTTCGCTGAATTCTTAAATTAACCATAATATAAAATGATCTAATCGGGTCTCTATGTGCCCAACCCTAGAAGCTTAATAGTGCATTTTACTCGCCATTTCTTGCGCTTTGAGATGCCGCTTAGCCCAATACGCTATCTGAAATAGGAGCGACGTAAATTGAACAAATGTGATAGAATTTCCCTGAAATGTTATAGTAAACAAAATATAAAATGATCTATTCGGAACTCTCATTGCCCTATCATAGAAGTTTAGAAGTGCATTTTACTCGCCCTTCCACGCGTTTTAAGATGCCGCCTAGCCCAGTACGCTATCTGAAATAGGAGAGACGTTAGTTGAACAAATGTGATAGAATTACGCTGAATTCTTATATTAACCGTGATATAAAATGATCTATTCGGGTGTCTGTTCGCCCTACCCTAGAAGTTTAATAGTGCATTTCACTCGCCATTCCATGCGTTTTGAGATGCCGCTTAGCCCAATACGCTATCTGAAATAGGAGCGACGTAAATTGAACAAATGTGATAGAATTTCGCTGAATTCTTATGTTAACAGTAATATAAAATGATCTAATCGGGTCTCTGATTGCCCTACCCTAGAAGTTTAATAGTGCATTTTACTCACCATTCCACGCGCTTTAAGTTGCCGCCTAGCTCAGTACGCTATCTGAAATAGGAGCTACGTAAGTTGAACAAATGTCACAGAATTACGCTGAATTCTTTTATTAACCGTAATATAAAATGATCTAATCGGGTCTCTGTTTGCCCTACCCTAGAAGTTTAATAGTGCATTTTACTCGCCATTTCTTGCGCTTTGAGATGCCGCTTAGCACAAGTCGCTATCTGAAATAGGAGCGACGTAAATTGAACAAATGTGATAGAATTTTGCTGAATTCTTAAATTAACCATAATATAAAATGATGTAATCGGGTCTCTGTTCGCCCTACCCAAGAAGTTTAATAGTGCATTTTACTCGTCAATTCATGCGCTTTGCGATGCCGCTTAGCCCAAGAAGCTATCTGAAATAGGAGCGACGTAAATTGAACAAATGTGATAGAATTTCGCTGAATTCTTATATTAACCAAAATATAAAACGATCTTATCGGGTCTCTGATTGCCCTATCATAGAAGTTTAACAGTGCATTTTACTCGCCATTCCACGCGCTTTAAGTTGCCGCCTAGCCCAGCACGCTATCTGAAATAGGAGCTACGTAAGTTGAACAAATGTGACAGAATTACGCTGAATTCTTATATTAACCGTAATATAAAATGATCTAATCGGGTCTCTGTTTGCCTTACCCTAGAAGTTTAATAGTGCATTTTACTCGCCATTTCATGCGCTTTGAGATGCCGCCTAGCCCAGTACGCTATCTGAAATAGGAGCGACGTAAGTTGAACAAAAGTGACAGAATTTCGCTGAATTCTTATTTTAACCTTAATGTAAAATGATCTAATCGGGTCTTTGTTCGCCCTACCCTAGAAGTTTAACAGTGCATTTCACTCGTCATTTCATGCGCTTTGAGATGCCGCTTAGCCCAATACGCTAGCTGAAATAGGAGCGACGCAAATTGAACTAATGTGATAGAATTTCGCTGAATTCTTATATTAACCATAATATAAAATGATGTAATCGGGTCTCTGTTCGCCCTACCCAAGAAGTTTAATAGTGCATTTCACTCGCCATTCCATGCGCTTTGAGATGCCGCTTAGCCCAATATGCTGTCTGAAATAGGAGCGACGTAAATTGAACAAATGTGATAGAAGTTCCCTGAAATCTTATATTAACCGTAATATAAAATGATCTAATCGGGTCTCTGTTTGCATTACCCGAGAAGTTTAATAGTGCATTTTACTCGCCATTCCACGCGCTTTAAGATGTCGCCTATCCGAGTACGCTTTCTGAAATAGGAGCGACGTAAATTGAACAAATGTGATAGAATTTTGCTGAATTCTTAAATTAACCATAATATAAAATGATGTAATCGGGTCTCTGTTCGCCCTACCCAAGAAGTTTAATAGTGCATTTTACTCGTCAATTCATGCGCTTTGCGATGCCGCTTAGCCCAAGAAGCTATCTGAAATAGGAGCGACGTAAATTGAACAAATGTGATAGAATTTCGCTGAATTCTTATATTAACCAAAATATAAAACGATCTTATCGGGTCTCTGATTGCCCTATCATAGAAGTTTAACAGTGCATTTTACTCGCCATTCCACGCGCTTTAAGTTGCCGCCTAGCCCAGCACGCTATCTGAAATAGGAGCTACGTAAGTTGAACAAATGTCACAGAATTACGCTGAATTCTTATATTAACCGTAATATAAAATGATCTAATCGGGTCTCTGTTTGCCTTATCCTAGAAGTTTAATAGTGCATTTTACTCGCCATTTCTTGCGCTTTGAGATGCCGCTTAGCCCAATACGCTATCTGAAATAGGAGCGACGTAAATTGAACAAAAGTGATAGAATTTCGCTGAATTCTTATTTTAACCTTAATGTAAAATGATCTAATCGGGTCTTTGTTCGCCCTACCCTAGAAGTTTAACAGTGCATTTCACTCGTCATTTCATGCGCTCTGAGTTGCCGCTTAGCCCAATAAGCTATCTGAAATAGGAGCGACGTAAATTGAACAAATGTGATATAACTTCGCTGAATTCTTATATTAACCGTAATATGAAATGATCTGATCGGGTCTCTGCTTGCCCCACCCTAGAAGTTTAATAGTGCATTTTACTCGCCCTTTCGTGCGCTTTGAGATGCCGCTTAGCCCAATACGCTATCTGAAATAGGAGCGACGTAAATTGAACAAATGTGATAGAATTTCGCTGGATTCTTATATTAACCAAAATATAAAATGAACTAATCGGGTCTCTGATTGCCCTATCATAGAAGTTTAATAGTGCATTTTACTCGCCATTCCACGCGGTTTAAGTTGCCGCCTAGCCCAGTACGCTATCTGAAATAGGAGCTACGTAACTTGAACAAATGTGACAGAATTACGCTGAATTCTTATATTAACCGTAATATAAAATGATCTAATCGGGCCTCTGTTTGCCTTACCCTAGAAGTTTAATAGTGCATTTTACTCGCCATTTCATGCGCTTTGAGATGCCGCCTAGCCCAGTACGCTATCTGAAATAGGAGCGACGTAAGTTGAACAAAAGTGACAGAATTTCGCTGAATTCTTATTTTAACCTTAATGTAAAATGATCTAATCGGGTCTTTGTTCGCCCTACCCTAGAAGTTTAACAGTGCATTTCACTCGTCATTTCATGCGCTTTGAGATGCCGCTTAGCCCAATACGCTAGCTGAAATAGGAGCGACGCAAATTGAACTAATGTGATAGAATTTCGCTGAATTCTTATATTAACCATAATATAAAATGATGTAATCGGGTCTCTGTTCGCCCTACCCAAGAAGTTTAATAGTGCATTTCTCTCGTCATTTCATGCGCTTTGAGATGCCGCTTAGCCCAATAGCTATCTGAAATAGGAGCGACGTAAATTGAACAAATGTGATAGAATTTCCCTGAAATCTTATATTAACCGTAATATAAAATGATCTAATCGGGTCTCTGTTTGCATTACCCGACAAGATTAATAGTGCATTTTACTCGCCATTCCACGCGCTTTAAGATGCCGCCTATCCGAGTACGCTTTCTGAAATAGGAGCGACGTAAGTTGAACAAATGTGATAGAATAACGCTGAATTCTTATATTAACCGTAATATAAAATGGTCTAATCGGGTCTCCGTTTGCCTTATCCTAGAAGTTTAATAGTGCATTTTACTCGCCATTCCACGCGCTTTAAGATACCGCCTAGCCCAGTACGCTATCTGAAATAGGAGCGACGTTAGTTGAACAAATGTGATAGAATTACGCTGAATTCTTATATTAACCGTAATATAAAATGATCTATTCGGGTGTCTGTTCGCCCTACCCTACAAGTTTAATAGTGCATTTCACTCGCCATTCCATGCGCTTTGAGATGCCGCCTAGCCCAGTACGCTATCTGAAATAGGAGCGACGTAAATTGAACAAATGTGATAGAATTTTGCTGAATTCTTAAATTAACCATAATATAAAATGATGTAATCGGGTCTCTGTTCGCCCTACCCAAGAAGTTTAATAGTGCATTTCTCTCGTCATTTCATGCGCTTTGAGATGCCGCATATCCCAATACGCTATCTGAAATAGGAGCGACGTAAATTGAACAAATGTGATAGAATTTCGCTGAATTCTTATATTAACCGTAATATAAAATGGTCTAATCGGGTCTCTGTTTGCCTTACCCTAGAAGTTTAATAGTGCATTTTACTCGTCAATTCATGCGCTTTGCGATGCCGCTTAGCCCAATAAGCTATCTGAAATGGGAGCGACGTAAATTGAACAAATGTGATAGAATTTCGCTGAATTCTTATATTAACCAAAATATAAAATGATCTTATCGGGTCTCTGATTGCCCTATCATAGAAGTTTAACAGTGCATTTTACTCGCCATTCCACGCGCTTTAAGTTGCCGCCTAGCTCAGTACGCTATCTGAAATAGGAGCTACGTAAGTTGAACAAATGTCACAGAATTACGCTGAATTCTTATATTAACCGTAATATAAAATGATCTAATCGGGTCTCTGTTTGCCCAACCCTAGAAGTTTAATAGTGCATTGTACTCGCCATTTCTTGCGCTTTGAGATGCCGCTTAGCACAAGTCGGTATCTGAAATAGGAGCGATGTAAATTGAACAAATGTGATAGAATTTCGCTGAATTCTTATATTAACCTTAATGTAAAATGATCTAATCGGGTCTTTGTTCGCCCTACCCTAGAAGTTTAATAGTGCATTTTACTCGCCACTTCATGCGCTTTGAGATGCCGCTTAGCCCAATAAGCTATCTGAAATAGGAGCGACGTAAATTGAACAAATGTGATAGAATTTCGCTGAATTCTTATAGTAACCAAAATATAAAATGATCTAATCGGGTCTCTGATTGCCCTATCATAGAAGTTTAATAGTGCATTTTACTCGTCATTCCACGCGCTTTAAGATGCCGCCTAGCCCAGTACGCTATCTGAAATAGGAGCGACGTAAATTGAACAAATGTGATAGAATTTTGCTGAATTCTTAAATTAACCATAATATAAAATGATGTAATCGGGTCTCTGTTCGCCCTACCCAAGAAGTTTAATAGTGCATTTTACTCGTCAATTCATGCGCTTTGCGATGCCGCTTAGCTCAAGAAGCTATCTGAAATAGGAGCGACGTAAATTGAACAAATGTGATAGAATTTCGCTGAATTCTTATATTAACCAAAATATAAAACGATCTTATCGGGTCTCTGATTGCCCTATCATAGAAGTTTAACAGTGCATTTTACTCGCCATTCCACGCGCTTTAAGTTGCCGCCTAGCCCAGCACGCTATCTGAAATAGGAGCTACGTAAGTTGAACAAATGTCACAGAATTACGCTGAATTCTTATATTAACCGTAATATAAAATGATCTAATCGGGTCTCTGTTTGCCTTATCCTAGAAGTTTAATAGTGCATTTTACTCGCCATTTCTTGCGCTTTGAGATGCCGCTTAGCCCAATACGCTATCTGAAATAGGAGCGACGTGAATTGAACAAAAGTGATAGAATTTCGCTGAATTCTTATTTTAACCTTAATGTAAAATGATCTAATCGGGTCTTTGTTCGCCCTACCCTAGAAGTTTAACAGTGCATTTCACTCGTCATTTCATGCGCTCTGAGTTGCCGCTTAGCCCAATAAGCTATCTGAAATAGGAGCGACGTAAATTGAACAAATGTGATATAACTTCGCTGAATTCTTATATTAACCGTAATATGAAATGATCTGATCGGGTCTCTGCTTGCCCCACCCTAGAAGTTTAATAGTGCATTTTACTCGCCCTTTCGTGCGCTTTGAGATGCCGCTTAGCCCAATACGCTATCTGAAATAGGAGCGACGTAAATTGAACAAATGTGATAGAATTTCGCTGGATTCTTATATTAACCAAAATATAAAATGAACTAATCGGGTCTCTGATTGCCCTATCATAGAAGTTTAATAGAGCATTTTACTCGCCATTCCACGCGGTTTAAGTTGCCGCCTAGCCCAGTACGCTATCTGAAATAGGAGCTACGTAACTTGAACAAATGTGACAGAATTACGCTGAATTCTTATATTAACCGTAATATAAAATGATCTAATCGGGTCTCTGTTTGCCTTACCCTAGAAGTTTAATAGTGCATTTTACTCGCCATTTCATGCGCTTTGAGATGCCGCCTAGCCCAGTACGCTATCTGAAATAGGAGCGACGTAAGTTGAACAAAAGTGACAGAATTTCGCTGAATTCTTATTTTAACCTTAATGTAAAATGATCTAATCGGGTCTTTGTTCGCCCTACCCTAGAAGTTTAACAGTGCATTTCACTCGTCATTTCATGCGCTTTGAGATGCCGCTTAGCCCAATACGCTAGCTGAAATAGGAGCGACGCAAATTGAACTAATGTGATAGAATTTCGCTGAATTCTTATATTAACCATAATATAAAATGATGTAATCGGGTCTCTGTTCGCCCTACCCAAGAAGTTTAATAGTGCATTTCTCTCGTCATTTCATGCGCTTTGAGATGCCGCTTAGCCCAATAGCTATCTGAAATAGGAGCGACGTAAATTGAACAAATGTGATAGAATTTCCCTGAAATCTTATATTAACCGTAATATAAAATGATCTAATCGGGTCTCTGTTTGCATTACCCGACAAGTTTAATAGTGCATTTTACTCGCCATTCCACGCGCTTTAAGATGCCGCCTATCCGAGTACGCTTTCTGAAATAGGAGCGACGTAAGTTGAACAAATGTGATAGAATAACGCTGAATTCTTATATTAACCGTAATATAAAATGGTCTAATCGGGTTTCCGTTTGCCTTATCCTAGAAGTTTAATAGTGCATTTTACTCGCCATTCCACGCGCTTTAAGATACCGCCTAGCCCAGTACGCTATCTGAAATAGGAGCGACGTTAGTTGAACAAATGTGATAGAATTACGCTGAATTCTTATATTAACCGTAATATAAAATGATCTATTCGGGTGTCTGTTCGCCCTACCCTACAAGTTTAATAGTGCATTTCACTCGCCATTCCATGCGCTTTGAGATGCCGCCTAGCCCAGTACGCTATCTGAAATAGGAGCGACGTAAATTGAACAAATGTGATAGAATTTTGCTGAATTCTTAAATTAACCATAATATAAAATGATGTAATCGGGTCTCTGTTCGCCCTACCCAAGAAGTTTAATAGTGCATTTCTCTCGTCATTTCATGCGCTTTGAGATGCCGCATAGCCCAATACGCTATCTGAAATAGGAGCGACGTAAATTGAACAAATGTGATAGAATTTCGCTGAATTCTTATATTAACCGTAATATAAAATGGTCTAATCGTGTCTCTGTTTGCCTTACCCTAGAAGTTTAATAGTGCATTTTACTCGTCAATTCATGCGCTTTGCGATGCCGCTTAGCCCAATAAGCTATCTGAAATGGGAGCGATGTAAATTGAACAAATGTGATAGAATTTCGCTGAATTCTTATATTAACCTTAATGTAAAATGATCTAATCGGGTCTTTGTTCGCCCTACCCTAGAAGTTTAATAGTGCATTTTACTCGCCACTTCATGCGCTTTGAGATGCCGCTTAGCCCAATAAGCTATCTGAAATAGGAGCGACGTAAATTGAACAAATGTGATAGAATTTCGCTGAATTCTTATAGTAACCAAAATATAAAATGATCTAATCGGGTCTCTGATTGCCCTATCATAGAAGTTCAATAGTGCATTTTACTCGTCATTCCACGCGCTTTAAGATGCCGCCTAGCCCAGTACGCTATCTGAAATAGGAGCGACGTAAATTGAACAAATGTGATAGAATTTTGCTGAATTCTTAAATTAACCATAATATAAAATGATGTAATCGGGTCTCTGTTCGCCCTACCCAAGAAGTTTAATAGTGCAATTTACTCGTCAATTCATGCGCTTTGCGATGCCGCTTAGCCCAATAAGCTATCTGAAATAGGAGCGACGTAAATTGAACAAATGTGATAGAATTTCGCTGAATTCTTATATTAACCAAAATATAAAATGATCTAATCGGGTCTCTGATTGCCCTATCATAGAAGTTTAATAGTGCATTTTACTCGTCATTCCACGCGCTTTAAGTTGCCGCCTAGCCCAGCACGCTATCTGAAATAGGAGCTACGTAAGTTGAACAAATGTCACAGAATTACGCTGAATTCTTATATTAACCGTAATATAAAATGATCTAATCGGGTCTCTGTTTGCCTTATCCTAGAAGTTTAATAGTGCATTTTACTCGCCATTTCTTGCGCTTTGAGATGCCGCTTAGCCTAATACGCCATCTGAAATAGGAGCGACGTAAGTTGAACAAAAGTGACAGAATTTCGCTGAATTCTTATTTTAACCTTAATGTAAAATGATCTAATCGGGTCTTTGTTCGCCCTACCCTAGAAGTTTAACAGTGCATTTCACTCGTCATTTCATGCGCTCTGAGTTGCCGCTTAGCACAATAAGCTATCTGAAATAGGAGCGACGTAAATTGAACAAATGTGATAGAATTTCGCTGAATTCTTATATTAACCGTAATATAAAATGATCTAATCGGGTCTCTGCTTGCCCCACCCTAGAAGTTTAATAGTGCATTTTACTCGCCCTTTCGTGCGCTTTGAGATGCCGCTTAGCCCAATACGCTATCTGAAATAGGAGCGACGTAAATTGAACAAATGTGACAGAATTACGCTGAATTCTTATATTAACCGTAATATAAAATGATCTAATCGGGTCTCTGTTTGCCTTATCCTAGAAGTTTAATAGTGCATTTTACTCGCCATTTCATGCGCTTTGAGATGCCGCTTAGCCCAATAAGCTATCTGAAATAGGAGGGATGTAACTTGAACAAATGTGATAGAATTTCGCTGAATTCTTAAATTAACCATAATATGAAATGACCTATTCGGGTCTCTGTTTGCCCTACCCTAGTAGTTTAATAGAGCATTTTACTCGTCATTTCATGCGCTTTGAGATGCCGCCTAGCCCAGTACGCTATCTGAAATAGGAGCGACGTAAATTGAACAAATGTGATAGAATTTCGCTGAATTCTTTTATTTACCATAATGTTAAATGATCTAATCGGGTCTCTGTTCGCCCTAGCGTACAAGCTTAATAGTGCATTTTATTCGTCATTTCATGTGCTTTGAGATGCCGCTTAGCCCAATACGCTATCTGAAATAGGAGCGACGCAAATTGAACAAATGTGATAGAATTTCGCTGAATTCTTATATTAACCATAATATAAAATGATGTAATCGGGTCATTGTTCGCCCTACCCAAGAAGTTTAATAGTGCATTTCTCTCGTCATTTCATGCGCTTTGAGATGCCCCTTAGCCCAATAGCTATCTGAAATAGGAGCGATGTAAATTGAACAAATGTGATAGAATTTCCCTGAAATCTTATATTAACCGTAATATAAAATGATCTAATCGGGTCTCTGTTTGCATTACCCGAGAAGTTTAATAGTGCATTTTACTCGCCATTCCACGCGCTTTAAGATGCCGCCTATCCGAGTACGCTTTCTGAAATAGGAGCGACGTAAGTTGAACAAATGTGATAGAATAACGCTGAATTCTTATATTAACCGTAATATAAAATGGTCTAAGCGGGTCTCCGTTTGCCTTATCCTAGAAGTTTAATAGTGCATTTAACTCGCCATTCCACGCGCTTTAAGATACCGCGTAGCCCAGTACGCTGTCTGAAATACGAGCGACGTAAATTGAACAAATGTGATAGAATTTTGCTGAATTCTTAAATTAACCATAATATAAAATGATGTAATCGGGTCTCTGTTCGCCCTACCCAAGAAGTTTAATAGTGCATTTCTCTCGTCATTTCATGCGCTTTGAGATGCCGCATAGCCCAATACGCTATCTGAAATAGGAGCGACGTAAATTGAACAAATGTGATAGAATTTCGCTGAATTCTTATATTAACCGTAATATAAAAAGATCTAATCGGGGCTCTGTTTGCCTTACCCTAGAAGCTTAATAGTGCATTGTACTCGCCATTTCATGCGCTTTAAGATGCCGCTTAGCCCAATATGCTATCTGATATAGGAGCGACGTAAATTGAACAAATGTGATAGAATTACGCTGAATTCTTATATTAACCAAAATATAAAATGATCTAATCGGGTCTCTGATTGCCCTATCATAGAAGATTAATAGTGCATTTTACTCGCCAGTCCACGCGCTTTAAGATGCCGCCTAGCCCAGTATGCTATCTGAAATAGGAACGACGAACATTGAACAAATGTGATAGAATTTTGCTGAATTCTTAAATTAACCATAATATAAAATGATCTAATCGGGTCTCTGATTGCCCTACCCTAGAAGTTTAATAGTGCATTTTACTCGTCATTTCATGCGCTTTGAGATGCCGCTTAGCCCAATAAGCTGTCTGAAATAGGAGCGACGTAAATTGAACAAATGTGATAGAGGTTCCCTGAAATCTTATATTAACCGTAATATAAAATGATCTAATCGGGTCTCTGTTTGCATTACCCGAGAAGTTTAATAGTGCATTTTACTCGCCATTCCACGCGCTTTAAGATGCCGCCTATCCGAGTACGCTTTCTGAAATAGGAGCGACGTAAGTTGAACAAATGTGATAGAATAACGCTGAATTCTTATATTGACCGTAATGTAAAATGGTCTAATCGGGTCTCCGTTTGCCTTATCCTAGCAGTTTAATAGTGCATTTTACTCGCCATTCCACGCGCTTTAAGATACCGCGTAGCCCAGTACGCTATCTGAAATAGGGGCGACGTAAATTGAACAAATGTGATAGAATTTTGCTGAATTCTTATATTAACCGTAATATAAAATGATCTATTCGGGTCTCTGATTGCCCTACCCTAGAAGTTTAATAGCGCATTTTACTCGCCATTTCTTGCGCTTTGAGATGCCGCTTAGCCCAATACGCTATCTGAAATATCAGCGACGTAAATTGAACAAATGTGAGAGAATTTCGCTGAATTCTTAAATTAACCATAATATAAAATGATCTAATGGGGTCTCTGTTTACCCTACCCTAGAAGTTTAATAGTGCATTTTACTCGCCATTTCCTGCGCTTTGAGATGCCGCTTAGCACAAGGCGCTATCTGAAATAGGAGCGATGTAAATTGAACAAATGTGATAGAATTTCGCTGAATTCTTATATTAACCTTAATGTAAAATGATCTAATCGGGTCTTTGTTCGCCCTACCCAAGAAGTTTAATAGTGCATTTCACTCGTCAATTCATGCGCTTTGCGATGCCGCTTAGCCCAATAAGCTATCTGAAATTGGAGCGACGTAAATTGAACAAATGTGATAGAATTTCGCTGAATTCTTATATTAACCAAAATATAAAATGATCTAATTGGGTCTCTGATTGCCCTATCATAGAAGTTTAATAGTGCATTTTACTCGCCATTACACACGCTTTAAGATGCCGCCTAGCACAAGTCGGTATCTGAAATAGGAGCGATGTAAATTGAACAAATGTGATAGAATTTCGCTGAATTCTTATATTAACCTTAATGTAAAATGATCTAATCGGGTCTTTGTTCGCCCTACCCTAGAAGTTTAATAGTGCATTTTACTCGCCACTTCATGCGCTTTGAGATGCCGCTTAGCCCAATAAGCTATCTGAAATAGGAGCGACGTAAATTGAACAAATGTGATAGAATTTCGCTGAATTCTTATATTAACCAAAATATAAAATGATCTAATCGGGTCTCTGATTGCCCTATCATAGAAGTTTAATAGTGCATTTTACTCGTCATTCCACGCGCTTTAAGATGCCGCCTAGCCCAGTACGCTATCTGAAATAGGAGCGACGTAAATTGAACAAATGTGATAGAATTTTGCTGAATTCTTAAATTAACCATAATATAAAATGATGTAATCGGGTCTCTGTTCGCCCTACCCAAGAAGTTTAATAGTGCATTTCTCTCGTCATTTCATGCGCTTTGAGATGCCGCTTAGCCCAATAGCTATCTGAAATAGGAGCGACGTAAATTGAACAAATGTGATAGAATTTCCCTGAAATCTTATATTAACCGTAATATAAAATGATCTAATCGGGTCTCTGTTTGCATTACCCGAGAAGTTTAATAGTGCATTTTACTCGCCATTCCACGCGCTTTAAGATGCCCCCTATCCGAGTACGCTTTCTGAAATAGGAGCGACGTAAGTTGAACAAATGTGATAGAATATCGCTGAATTCTTATATTAACCGTAATATAAAATGGTCTAATCGGGTCTCCGTTTGCCTTATCCTAGAAGTTTAATAGTGCATTTTACTCGCCATTCCACGCGCTTTAAGATACCGCGTAGCCCAGTACGCTATCTGAAATAGGAGCGACGTAAATTGAACAAATGTGATAGAATTTTGCTGAATTCTTAAATTAACCATAATATAAAATGATGTAATCGGGTCTCTGTTCGCCCTACCCAAGAAGTTTAATAGTGCATTTCTCTCGTCATTTCATGCGCTTTGAGATGCCGCATAGCCCAATACGCTATCTGAAATAGGAGCGACGTAAATTGAACAAATGTGATAGAATTTTGATGAATTCTTAAATTAACCATAATATAAAATGATCTAATCGGGTCTCTGATTGCCCAATCATAGAAGATTAATAGTGCATTTTACTCGCCATTCCACGCGCTTTAAGATGCCGCCTAGCCCAGTATGCTATCTGAGATAGGAACGACGTAAATTGAACAAATGTGATAGAATTTTGCTGAATTCTTAAATTAACCATAATATAAAATGATCTAATCGGGTCTCTGATTGCCCTACCCTAGAAGTTTAATAGAGCATTTTACTCGTCATTTCATGCGCTTTGAGATGCCGCTTAGCCCAATAAGCTGTCTGAAATAGGAGCGACGTAAATTGAACAAATGTGATAGAAGTTCCCTGAATACTTATATTAACCTTAATGTAAAATGATCTAATCGGGTCTCTGATTGCCCTATCATAGATGTTTAAGAGTGCATTTTACTCGCCATTCCACGCGATTTGAGATGCCGCCTAGCCCAGTACGCTTTCTGAAATAGGAGCGACGTAAGTTGAACAAATGTGATAGAATAACGCTGAATTCTTATATTAACCGTAATATAAAATGGTCTAATCGGGTCTCCGTTTGCCTTATCCTAGAAGTTTAATAGTGCATTTTACTCGCCATTCCACGCGCTTTAAGATACCGCGTAGCCCAGTACGCTATCTGAAATAGGAGCGACGTAAATGAACAAATGTGATAGAATTTTGCTGAATTCTTAAATTAACCATAATATAAAATGATGTAATCGGGTCTCTGTTCGCCCTACCCAAGAAGTTTAATAGTGCATTTCTCTCGTCATTTCATGCGCTTTGAGATGCCGCATAGCCCAATACGCTATCTGAAATAGGAGCGACGTAAATTGAACAAATGTGATAGAATTTCGCTGAATTCTTATATTAACCGTAATATAAAATGATCTAATCGGGTCTCTGTTTGCCTTACCCTAGAAGTTTAATAGTGCATTTTACTCGCCATTTCATGCGCTTTGAGATGCCGCTTAGCCCAATATGCTATCTGATATAGGAGCGACGTAAATTGAACAAATGTGATAGAATTACGCTGAATTCTTATATTAACCAAAATATAAAATGATCTAATCGGGTCTCTGATTGCCCTATCATAGAAGATTAATAGTGCATTTTACTCGCCATTCCACGCGCTTTAAGATGCCGCCTAGCCCAGTATGCTATCTGAAATAGGAACGACGTAAATTGAACAAATGTGATAGAATTACGCTGAATTCTTATATTAACCGTAATATAAAATGATCTAATCGGGTCTCTGTTTGCATTACCATAGAAGTTTAATAGTGCATTTTACTCGCCATTTCATGCGCTTTGAGATGCCGCTTAGCCCAATACGCTATCTGCAATAGGATCGACGTAAATTGTACAAATGAGATAGAATTTCGCTGAATTCTTAAATTAACCATAATATAAAGTGATCTAAACTGGTCTCTGTTTGCCCCACCCTAGAAGATTAATAGTGCATTTTACTCGGCATTTCTTGCGCTTTGAGATGCCGCTTAGCCCAATACGCTATCTGAAATAGGAGCAACGTAAATTGAACAAATGTGATAGAATTTCGCTGAATTCTTAAATTAACCATAATATAAAATGATCTAATGTGGTCTCTGTTTGCCCTACCCCAGAAGTTTAATAGTGCATTTTACTCGCCATATCTTGCGCTTTGAGATGCCGCTTAGCCCAATACGCTATCTGAAATAGGAGCGACGTAAATTGAACAAATGTGATAGAATTTCGCTGAATTCTTATATTAACCAAAATATAAAATGATCTAATCGGGTGTCTGATTGCCCTATCATAGAAGTTTAAGAGTGCATTTTGCTCGCCATTCCACGCGCTTTAAGTTGCCGCCTAGCCCAGTACGCTATCTGAAATAGGAGCGACGTAAGTTGAACAAATGTGATAGGATAACGCTGAATTCTTATATTAACCGTAATATGAAATGGTCTAATCGGGTCTCCGTTTGCCTTATCCTGGAAGTTTAATAGTGCATTTTACTGGCCATTTCATGCGCATTGAGATGCCGCTTAGCCCAATACGCTATCTGAAATAGGAGCGATGTAAATTGAACAAATGTGATAGAATTTCGCTGAATTCTTAAATTAACCATAATACAAAATGATCTAATCGGGTCTCTGATTGCCCTATCATAGAAGTTTAATAGTGCATTTTACTCGCCATTCCGCGCGCTTTAAGTTGCCGCCTAGCCCAGTGTGCTATCTGAAATAGGAACGACGTAAATTGAACAAATGTGATAGAATTTTGCTGAATCCTTAAATTAACCATAATATAAAATGATCTAATCGGGTCTCTGATTGCCCTACCCTAGAAGTTTAATAGCGCATTTTACTCAGCATTTCATGCGCTTTGAGGCGCCGCTTATCCCAATACGCTATCTGAAATAGGAGCGACGTAAATTAAACAAATGTGATAGAATTTCGCTGAATTCTTAAATTAACCATAATATAAAATGATCTAATGTGGTCTCTGTTTGCCCTACCCCAGAAGTTTAATAGTGCATTTTACTCGCCATATCTTGCGCTTTGAGATGCCGCTTAGCCCATTACGCTATCTGAAATAGGAGCGACGTAAATTGAACAAATGTGATAGAATTTCGCTGAATTCTTAAATTAACCATAATATAAAATGATCTAATGGGTTCTCTGTTTGCCCTACACTAGAAGTTTAATAGTGCATTTTACTCGCCATTACACACGCTTTAAGATGCCGCCTAGCCCAGCACGCTATCTGAAATAGGAGCTACGTAAGTTGAACGAATGTCACAGAATTACGCTGAATTCTTATATTAACCGTAATATAAAATGATCTAATCGGGTCTCTGTTTGCCTTATCCTAGAAGTTTAATAGTGCATTTTACTCGCCATTTCATGCGCTTTGAGATGCCGCTTAGCCCAATACGCTATCTGAAATAGGAGCGACGTAAATTGAACAAATGTGATAGAATTTCGCTGAATTCTTAATTTAACCATAATATAAAATGATCTAATCGGGTCATTGTTCGCCCTACCCAAGAAGTTTAATAGTGCATTTCACTCGTCAATTCATGCGCTTTGCGATGCCGCTTAGCCCAATAAGCTATCTGAATTTGGAGCGACGTAAATTGAACAAATGTGACAGAATTTCGCTGAATTCTTATATTAACCAAAATATAAAATGATCTAATCGGGTCTTTGTTCGCCCTACCCTAGAAGTTTAACAGTGCATTTCACTTGTCATTTCATGCGCTCTGAGTTGCCGCTTAGCCCAATAAGCTATCTGAAATAGGAGCGACGTAAATTGAACAAATGTGATAGAACTTCGCTGAATTCTTATATTAACCGTAATATAAAATGATCTGATCGGGTCTCTGCTTGCCCCACCCTAGAAGTTTAATAGTGCATTTTACTCGCCCTTTCGTGCGCTTTGAGATGCCGCCTAGCCCAGTACGCTATCTGAAATAGGAGCGACGTAAATTGAACAAATGTGATAGAATTTCGCTGAATTCTTTTATTTAACATAATGTTAAATGATCTAATCGGGTCTCTGTTCGCCCTAGCGTACAAGCTTAATAGTGCATTTTATTCGTCATTTCATGCGCTTTGAGATGCCGCTTAGCCCAATACGCTATCTGAAATAGGAGCGACGCAAATTGAACAAATGTGATAGAATTTTTCCTGAATTCTTAAATTAACCATAATATAAAATGATGTAATCGGGTCTCTGTTCGCCCTACCCAAGAAGTTTAATAGTGCATTTCTCTCGTCATTTCATGCGCTTTGAGATGCCGCATAGCCCAATACGCTATCTGAAATAGGAACGACGTAAATTGAACAAATGTGGTAGAATTTTGCTGAATTCTTAAATTAACCATAATATAAAATGATGTAATCGGGTCTCTGTTCGCCCTACCCAAGAAGTTTAATAGTGCATTTCTCTCGTCATTTCATGCGCTTTGAGATGCCGCTTAGCACAAGTCGCTATCTGAAATAGGGGCGATGTAAATTGAACAAATGTGATAGAATTTCGCTGAATTCTTAAATTAACCATAATATAAAATGATCTAATGGGGTCTCTGTTTGCCCTACCCTAGAAGTTTAATAGTGCATTTTACTCGCCATTTCTTGCGCTTTGAGATGCCGCTTAGCACAAGTCGCTATCTGAAATAGGGGCGATGTAAATTGAACAAATGTGATAGAATTTCGCTGAATTCTTATATTAACCAAAATATAAAATGATCTAATCCGGTCTCTGTTTGCCCTACCCTAGAAGTTTAATAGTGCATTTTACGAGCCATTTCTTGCGCTTTGAGATGCAGCTTAGCCCAAAACGCTATCTGAAATAGGAGCGACGTAAGTTGAACAAGTGTGATAGAATTTCGCTGAATTCTTATATTAACCGTAATATAAAATGATCTGATCGGGTCTCTGCTTGCCCACCCTAGAAGTTTAATAGTGCATTTTACTCGCGCTTTCGTGCGCTTTGAGATGTCGCTTAGCCCAATACGCTATCTGAAATAGGAGCGACGTAAATTGAACAAATGTGATAGAATTTCGCTGAATTCTTATATTAACCAAAATATAAAAAATCTAATCGGGTCTCTGATTGCCCTACGCTAGAAGTTTAATAGTGCATTTTACTCGCCATTTCATGCGCTTTGAGATGCCGCTTAGCCCAATACGCTATCTGAAATAGGAGCGACGTAAATTAAACAAATGTGATAGAACTTCGCTGAATTCTTATATTAACCATAATATAAAATGATCTAATCGGGTCTCTGATTGCCCTACCCTAGAAGTTTAATAGTGCATTTTACTCACCATTCCACGCGCTTTAAGTTGCCGCCTAGCCCAGTACGCTATCTGAAATAGGAGCTACGTAAGTTGAACGAATGTGACAGAATTACGCTGATTTCTTCTATTTACCGTAATATAAAATGATCTAATCGGGTCTCTGATTGCCCTATCATAGAAGTTCAATAGTGCATTTTACTCGTCATTCCACGCGCTTTAAGATGCCGCCTAGCCCAGTACGCTATCTGAAATAGGAGCGACGTAAATTGAACAAATGTGATAGAATTTTGCTGAATTCTTAAATTAACCATAATATAAAATGATGTAATCGGGTCTCTGTTCGCCCTACCCAAGAAGTTTAATAGTGCATTTCACTCGTCAATTCATGCGCTTTGCGGTGCCGCTTAGCCCAATAAGCTATCTGAAATTGGAGCGACGTATATTGAACAAATGTGATAGAATTTCGCTGAATTCTTATATTAACCAAAATATACAATGATCTAATCGGGTCTCTGATTGCCCTATCATAGAAGTTTAATAGTGCATTTTACTCGCCATTCCACGCGCTTTAAGATGCCGCCTAGCCCAGTACGCTATCTGAAATAGGAGCTACGTAAGTTGAACGAATGTGACAGAATTACGCTGATTTCTTATATTTACCGTAATATAAAATGATCTAATCGGGTCTCTGTTTGCCTTATCCTAGAAGTTTAATAGTGCATTTTACTCGCCATTTCATGCGCTTTGAGATGCCTCTTAGCCCAATACGCTATCTGAAATAGGAGCGACGTAAATTGAACAAATGTGATAGAATTTCGCTGAATTCTTATATTAACCAAAATATAAAATGATCTAATCCGGTCTCTGTTTGCCCTACCCTAGAAGTTTAATAGTGCATTTTACGAGCCATTTCTTGCGCTTTGAGATGCAGCTTAGCCCAAAACGCTATCTGAAATAGGAGCGACGTAAGTTGAACAAGTGTGATAGAATTTCGCTGAATTCTTATATTAACCGTAATATAAAATGATCTGATCGGGTCTCTGCTTGCCCCACCCTAGAAGTTTAATAGTGCATTTTACTCGCGCTTTCGTGCGCTTTGAGATGTCGCTTAGCCCAATACGCTATCTGAAATAGGAGCGACGTAAATTGAACAAATGTGATAGAATTTCGCTGAATTCTTATATTAACCAAAATATAAAAAATCTAATCGGGTCTCTGATTGCCCTACGCTAGAAGTTTAATAGTGCATTTTACTCGCCATTTCATGCGCTTTGAGATGCCGCTTAGCCCAATACGCTATCTGAAATAGGAGCGACGTAAATTGAACAAATGTGATAGAATTTCGCTGAATTCTTATATTAACCAAAATATAAAATGATCTAATCGGGTCTCTGATTGCCCTACCCTAGAAGTTTAATAGTGCATTTTACTCGCCATTTCATGCGCTTTGAGATGCCGCTTAGCCCAATACGCTATCTGAAATAGGAGCGACGTAAATTAAACAAATGTGATAGAATTTCGCTGAATTCTTATATTAACCAAAATATAAAATGATCTAATCCGGTCTCTGTTTGCCCTACCCTAGAAGTTTAATAGTGCATTTTACGAGCCATTTCTTGCGCTTTGAGATGCAGCTTAGCCCAAAACGCTATCTGAAATAGGAGCGACGTAAGTTGAACAAGTGTGATAGAATTTCGCTGAATTCTTATATTAACCGTAATATAAAATGATCTGATCGGGTCTCTGCTTGCCCCACCCTAGAAGTTTAATAGTGCATTTTACTCGCGCTTTCGTGCGCTTTGAGATGTCGCTTAGCCCAATACGCTATCTGAAATAGGAGCGACGTAAATTGAACAAATGTGATAGAATTTCGCTGAATTCTTATATTAACCAAAATATAAAAAATCTAATCGGGTCTCTGATTGCCCTACGCTAGAAGTTTAATAGTGCATTTTACTCGCCATTTCATGCGCTTTGAGATGCCGCTTAGCCCAATACGCTATCTGAAATAGGAGCGACGTAAATTGAACAAATGTGATAGAATTTCGCTGAATTCTTATATTAACCAAAATATAAAATGATCTAATCGGGTCTCTGATTGCCCTACCCTAGAAGTTTAATAGTGCATTTTACTCGCCATTTCATGCGCTTTGAGATGCCGCTTAGCCCAATACGCTATCTGAAATAGGAGCGACGTAAATTAAACAAATGTGATAGAACTTCGCTGAATTCTTATATTAACCATAATATAAAATGATCTAATCGGGTCTCTGATTGCCCTACCCTAGAAGTTTAATAGTGCATTTTACTCACCATTCCACGCGCTTTAAGTTGCCGCCTAGCCCAGTACGCTATCTGAAATAGGAGCTACGTAAGTTGAACGAATGTGACAGAATTACGCTGATTTCTTATATTTACCGTAATATAAAATGATCTAATCGGGTCTCTGATTGCCCTATCATAGAAGTTCAATAGTGCATTTTACTCGTCATTCCACGCGCTTTAAGATGCCGCCTAGCCCAGTACGCTATCTGAAATAGGAGCGACGTAAATTGAACAAATGTGATAGAATTTTGCTGAATTCTTAAATTAACCATAATATAAAATGATGTAATCGGGTCTCTGTTCGCCCTACCCAAGAAGTTTAATAGTGCAATTTACTCGTCAATTCATGCGCTTTGCGATGCCGCTTAGCCCAATAAGCTATCTGAAATAGGAGCGACGTAAATTGAACAAATGTGATAGAATTTCGCTGAATTCTTATATTAACCAAAATATAAAATGATGTAATCGGGTCATTGTTCGCCCTACCCAAGAAGTTTAATAGTGCATTTCTCTCGTCATTTCATGCGCTTTGAGATGCCCCTTAGCCCAATAGCTATCTGAAATAGGAGCGATGTAAATTGAACAAATGTGATAGAATTTCCCTGAAATCTTATATTAACCGTAATATAAAATGATCTAATCGGGTCTCTGTTTGCATTACCCGAGAAGTTTAATAGTGCATTTTACTCGCCATTCCACGCGCTTTAAGATGCCGCCTATCCGAGTACGCTTTCTGAAATAGGAGCGACGTAAGTTGAACAAATGTGATAGAATAACGCTGAATTCTTATATTAACCGTAATATAAAATGGTCTAATCGGGTCTCCGTTTGCCTTATCCTAGAAGTTTAATAGTGCATTTAACTCGCCATTCCACGCGCTTTAAGATACCGCGTAGCCCAGTACGCTGTCTGAAATACGAGCGACGTAAATTGAACAAATGTGATAGAATTTTGCTGAATTCTTAAATTAACCATAATATAAAATGATGTAATCGGGTCTCTGTTCGCCCTACCCAAGAAGTTTAATAGTGCATTTCTCTCGTCATTTCATGCGCTTTGAGATGCCGCATAGCCCAATACGCTATCTGAAATAGGAGCGACGTAAATTGAACAAATGTGATAGAATTTCGCTGAATTCTTATATTAACCGTAATATAAAAAGATCTAATCGGGGCTCTGTTTGCCTTACCCTAGAAGCTTAATAGTGCATTGTACTCGCCATTTCATGCGCTTTAAGATGCCGCTTAGCCCAATATGCTATCTGATATAGGAGCGACGTAAATTGAACAAATGTGATAGAATTACGCTGAATTCTTATATTAACCAAAATATAAAATGATCTAATCGGGTCTCTGATTGCCCTATCATAGAAGATTAATAGTGCATTTTACTCGCCAGTCCACGCGCTTTAAGATGCCGCCTAGCCCAGTATGCTATCTGAAATAGGAACGACGAACATTGAACAAATGTGATAGAATTTTGCTGAATTCTTAAATTAACCATAATATAAAATGATCTAATCGGGTCTCTGATTGCCCTACCCTAGAAGTTTAATAGTGCATTTTACTCGTCATTTCATGCGCTTTGAGATGCCGGTTAGCCCAATAAGCTGTCTGAAATAGGAGCGACGTAAATTGAACAAATGTGATAGAGGTTCCCTGAAATCTTATATTAACCGTAATATAAAATGATCTAATCGGGTCTCTGTTTGCATTACCCGAGAAGTTTAATAGTGCATTTTACTCGCCATTCCACGCGCTTTAAGATGCCGCCTATCCGAGTACGCTTTCTGAAATAGGAGCGACGTAAGTTGAACAAATGTGATAGAATAACGCTGAATTCTTATATTGACCGTAATGTAAAATGGTCTAATCGGGTCTCCGTTTGCCTTATCCTAGCAGTTTAATAGTGCATTTTACTCGCCATTCCACGCGCTTTAAGATACCGCGTAGCCCAGTACGTTATCTGAAATAGGGGCGACGTAAATTGAACAAATGTGATAGAATTTTGCTGAATTCTTATATTAACCGTAATATAAAATGATCTATTCGGGTCTCTGATTGCCCTACCCTAGAAGTTTAATAGCGCATTTTACTCGCCATTTCTTGCGCTTTGAGATGCCGCTTAGCCCAATACGCTATCTGAAATATCAGCGACGTAAATTGAACAAATGTGAGAGAATTTCGCTGAATTCTTAAATTAACCATAATATAAAATGATCTAATGGGGTCTCTGTTTACCCTACCCTAGAAGTTTAATAGTGCATTTTACTCGCCATTTCCTGCGCTTTGAGATGCCGCTTAGCACAAGGCGCTATCTGAAATAGGAGCGATGTAAATTGAACAAATGTGATAGAATTTCGCTGAATTCTTATATTAACCTTAATGTAAAATGATCTAATCGGGTCTTTGTTCGCCCTACCCAAGAAGTTTAATAGTGCATTTCACTCGTCAATTCATGCGCTTTGCGATGCCGCTTAGCCCAATAAGCTATCTGAAATTGGAGCGACGTAAATTGAACAAATGTGATAGAATTTCGCTGAATTCTTATATTAACCAAAATATAAAATGATCTAATTGGGTCTCTGATTGCCCTATCATAGAAGTTTAATAGTGCATTTTACTCGCCATTACACACGCTTTAAGATGCCGCCTAGCACAAGTCGGTATCTGAAATAGGAGCGATGTAAATTGAACAAATGTGATAGAATTTCGCTGAATTCTTATATTAACCTTAATGTAAAATGATCTAATCGGGTCTTTGTTCGCCCTACCCTAGAAGTTTAATAGTGCATTTTACTCGCCACTTCATGCGCTTTGAGATGCCGCTTAGCCCAATAAGCTATCTGAAATAGGAGCGACGTAAATTGAACAAATGTGATAGAATTTCGCTGAATTCTTATATTAACCAAAATATAAAATGATCTAATCGGGTCTCTGATTGCCCTATCATAGAAGTTTAATAGTGCATTTTACTCGTCATTCCACGCGCTTTAAGATGCCGCCTAGCCCAGTACGCTATCTGAAATAGGAGCGACGTAAATTGAACAAATGTGATAGAATTTTGCTGAATTCTTAAATTAACCATAATATAAAATGCTGTAATCGGGTCTCTGTTCGCCCTACCCAAGAAGTTTAATAGTGCATTTCTCTCGTCATTTCATGCGCTTTGAGATGCCGCTTAGCCAATAGCTATCTGAAATAGGAGCGACGTAAATTGAACAAATGTGATAGAATTTCCCTGAAATCTTATATTAACCGTAATATAAAATGATCTAATCGGGTCTCTGTTTGCATTACCCGAGAAGTTTAATAGTGCATTTTACTCGCCATTCCACGCGCTTTAAGATGCCCCCTATCCGAGTACGCTTTCTGAAATAGGAGCGACGTAAGTTGAACAAATGTGATAGAATATCGCTGAATTCTTATATTAACCGTAATATAAAATGGTCTAATCGGGTCTCCGTTTGCCTTATCCTAGAAGTTTAATAGTGCATTTTACTCGCCATTCCACGCGCTTTAAGATACCGCGTAGCCCAGTACGCTATCTGAAATAGGAGCGACGTAAATTGAACAAATGTGATAGAATTTTGCTGAATTCTTAAATTAACCATAATATAAAATGATGTAATCGGGTCTCTGTTCGCCCTACCCAAGAAGTTTAATAGTGCATTTCTCTCGTCATTTCATGCGCTTTGAGATGCCGCATAGCCCAATACGCTATCTGAAATAGGAGCGACGTAAATTGAACAAATGTGATAGAATTTCGCTGAATTCTTATATTAACCGTAATATAAAAAGATCTAATCGGGGCTCTGTTTGCCTTACCCTAGAAGCTTAATAGTGCATTGTACTCGCCATTTCATGCGCTTTAAGATGCCGCTTAGCCCAATATGCTATCTGATATAGGAGCGACGTAAATTGAACAAATGTGATAGAATTACGCTGAATTCTTATATTAACCAAAATATAAAATGATCTAATCGGGTCTCTGATTGCCCTATCATAGAAGATTAATAGTGCATTTTACTCGCCATTCCACGCGCTTTAAGATGCCGCCTAGCCCAGTATGCTATCTGAAATAGGAACGACGTAAATTGAACAAATGTGATAGAATTACGCTGAATTCTTATATTAACCGTAATATAAAATGATCTAATCGGGTCTCTGTTTGCATTACCATAGAAGTTTAATAGTGCATTTTACTCGCCATTTCATGCGCTTTGAGATGCCGCTTAGCCCAATACGCTATCTGCAATAGGATCGACGTAAATTGTACAAATGAGATAGAATTTCGCTGAATTCTTAAATTAACCATAATATAAAGTGATCTAAACTGGTCTCTGTTTGCCCCACCCTAGAAGATTAATAGTGCATTTTACTCGGCATTTCTTGCGCTTTGAGATGCCGCTTAGCCCAATACGCTATCTGAAATAGGAGCAACGTAAATTGAACAAATGTGATAGAATTTCGCTGAATTCTTAAATTAACCATAATATAAAATGATCTAATGTGGTCTCTGTTTGCCCTACCCCAGAAGTTTAATAGTGCATTTTACTCGCCATATCTTGCGCTTTGAGATGCCGCTTAGCCCATTACGCTATCTGAAATAGGAGCGACGTAAATTGAACAAATGTGATAGAATTTCGCTGAATTCTTATATTAACCAAAATATAAAATGATCTAATCGGGTGTCTGATTGCCCTATCATAGAAGTTTAAGAGTGCATTTTGCTCGCCATTCCACGCGCTTTAAGTTGCCGCCTAGCCCAGTACGCTATCTGAAATAGGAGCGACGTAAGTTGAACAAATGTGATAGGATAACGCTGAATTCTTATATTAACCGTAATATGAAATGGTCTAATCGGGTCTCCGTTTGCCTTATCCTGGAAGTTTAATAGTGCATTTTACTGGCCATTTCATGCGCATTGAGATGCCGCTTAGCCCAATACGCTATCTGAAATAGGAGCGATGTAAATTGAACAAATGTGATAGAATTTCGCTGAATTCTTAAATTAACCATAATACAAAATGATCTAATCGGGTCTCTGATTGCCCTATCATAGAAGTTTAATAGTGCATTTTACTCGCCATTCCGCGCGCTTTAAGTTGCCGCCTAGCCCAGTGTGCTATCTGAAATAGGAACGACGTAAATTGAACAAATGTGATAGAATTTTGCTGAATCCTTAAATTAACCATAATATAAAATGATCTAATCGGGTCTCTGATTGCCCTACCCTAGAAGTTTAATAGCGCATTTTACTCAGCATTTCATGCGCTTTGAGGCGCCGCTTATCCCAATACGCTATCTGAAATAGGAGCGACGTAAATTAAACAAATGTGATAGAATTTCGCTGAATTCTTAAATTAACCATAATATAAAATGATCTAATGTGGTCTCTGTTTGCCCTACCCCAGAAGTTTAATAGTGCATTTTACTCGCCATATCTTGCGCTTTGAGATGCCGCTTAGCCCATTACGCTATCTGAAATAGGAGCGACGTAAATTGAACAAATGTGATAGAATTTCGCTGAATTCTTAAATTAACCATAATATAAAATGATCTAATGGGTTCTCTGTTTGCCCTACACTAGAAGTTTAATAGTGCATTTTACTCGCCATTACACACGCTTTAAGATGCCGCCTAGCCCAGCACGCTATCTGAAATAGGAGCTACGTAAGTTGAACAAATGTCACAGAATTACGCTGAATTCTTATATTAACCGTAATATAAAATGATCTAATCGGGTCTCTGTTTGCCTTATCCTAGAAGTTTAATAGTGCATTTTACTCGCCATTTCATGCGCTTTGAGATGCCGCTTAGCCCAATACGCTATCTGAAATAGGAGCGACGTAAATTGAACAAATGTGATAGAATTTCGCTGAATTCTTAATTTAACCATAATATAAAATGATCTAATCGGGTCATTGTTCGCCCTACCCAAGAAGTTTAATAGTGCATTTCACTCGTCAATTCATGCGCTTTGCGATGCCGCTTAGCCCAATAAGCTATCTGAATTTGGAGCGACGTAAATTGAACAAATGTGACAGAATTTCGCTGAATTCTTATATTAACCAAAATATAAAATGATCTAATCGGGTCTTTGTTCGCCCTACCCTAGAAGTTTAACAGTGCATTTCACTTGTCATTTCATGCGCTCTGAGTTGCCGCTTAGCCCAATAAGCTATCTGAAATAGGAGCGACGTAAATTGAACAAATGTGATAGAACTTCGCTGAATTCTTATATTAACCGTAATATAAAATGATCTGATCGGGTCTCTGCTTGCCCCACCCTAGAAGTTTAATAGTGCATTTTACTCGCCCTTTCGTGCGCTTTGAGATGCCGCCTAGCCCAGTACGCTATCTGAAATAGGAGCGACGTAAATTGAACAAATGTGATAGAATTTCGCTGAATTCTTTTATTTACCATAATGTTAAATGATCTAATCGGGTCTCTGTTCGCCCTAGCGTACAAGCTTAACAGTGCATTTTATTCGTCATTTCATGCGCTTTGAGATGCCGCTTAGCCCAATACGCTATCTGAAATAGGAGCGACGCAAATTGAACAAATGTGATAGAATTTTTCCTGAATTCTTAAATTAACCATAATATAAAATGATGTAATCGGGTCTCTGTTCGCCCTACCCAAGAAGTTTAATAGTGCATTTCTCTCGTCATTTCATGCGCTTTGAGATGCCGCATAGCCCAATACGCTATCTGAAATAGGAACGACGTAAATTGAACAAATGTGGTAGAATTTTGCTGAATTCTTAAATTAACCATAATATAAAATGATGTAATCGGGTCTCTGTTCGCCCTACCCAAGAAGTTTAATAGTGCATTTCTCTCGTCATTTCATGCGCTTTGAGATGCCGCTTAGCCCAATAGCTATCTGAAATAGGAGCGATGTAAATTGAACAAATGTGATAGAATTTCGATGAATTCATTTATTAACCAAAATATAAAATGATCTAATCGGGTCTCTGATTGCCCTACCCTAGAAGTTTAATAGTGCATTTTACTCGCCATTTCATGCGCTTTGAGATGCCGCTTAGCCCAATACGCTATCTGAAATAGGAGCGACGTAAATTGAACAAATGTGATAGAATATCGCTGAATTCTTAAATTAACCATAATATAAAATGATCTAATGGGGTCTCTGTTTGCCCTACCCTAGAAGTTTAATAGTGCATTTTACTCGCCATTTCTTGCGCTTTGAGATGCCGCTTAGCACAAGTCGCTATCTGAAATAGGGGCGATGTAAATTGAACAAATGTGATAGAATTTCGCTGAATTCTTATATTAACCTTAATGTAAAATGATCTAATCGGGTCTTTGTTCGCCCTACCCAAGAAGTTTAATAGTGCATTTCACTCGTCAATTCATGCGCTTTGCGGTGCCGCTTAGCCCAATAAGCTATCTGAAATTGGAGCGACGTATATTGAACAAATGTGATAGAATTTCGCTGAATTCTTATATTAACCAAAATATACAATGATCTAATCGGGTCTCTGATTGCCCTATCATAGAAGTTTAATAGTGCATTTTACTCGCCATTCCACGCGCTTTAAGATGCCGCCTAGCCCAGTACGCTATCTGAAATAGGAGCTACGTAAGTTGAACGAATGTGACAGAATTACGCTGATTTCTTATATTTACCGTAATATAAAATGATCTAATCGGGTCTCTGTTTGCCTTATCCTAGAAGTTTAATAGTGCATTTTACTCGCCATTTCATGCGCTTTGAGATGCCTCTTAGCCCAATACGCTATCTGAAATAGGAGCGACGTAAATTGAACAAATGTGATAGAATTTCGCTGAATTCTTATATTAACCAAAATATAAAATGATCTAATCCGGTCTCTGTTTGCCCTACCCTAGAAGTTTAATAGTGCATTTTACGAGCCACTTCTTGCGCTTTGAGATGCAGCTTAGCCCAAAACGCTATCTGAAATAGGAGCGACGTAAGTTGAACAAGTGTGATAGAATTTCGCTGAATTCTTATATTAACCGTAATATAAAATGATCTGATCGGGTCTCTGCTTGCCCCACCCTAGAAGTTTAATAGTGCATTTTACTCGCGCTTTCGTGCGCTTTGAGATGTCGCTTAGCCCAATACGCTATCTGAAATAGGAGCGACGTAAATTGAACAAATGTGATAGAATTTCGCTGAATTCTTATATTAACCAAAATATAAAAAATCTAATCGGGTCTCTGATTGCCCTACGCTAGAAGTTTAATAGTGCATTTTACTCGCCATTTCATGCGCTTTGAGATGCCGCTTAGCCCAATACGCTATCTGAAATAGGAGCGACGTAAATTGAACAAATGTGATAGAATTTCGCTGAATTCTTATATTAACCAAAATATAAAATGATCTAATCGGGTCTCTGATTGCCCTACCCTAGAAGTTTAATAGTGCATTTTACTCGCCATTTCATGCGCTTTGAGATGCCGCTTAGCCCAATACGCTATCTGAAATAGGAGCGACGTAAATTAAACAAATGTGATAGAACTTCGCTGAATTCTTATATTAACCATAATATAAAATGATCTAATCGGGTCTCTGATTGCCCTACCCTAGAAGTTTAATAGTGCATTTTACTCACCATTCCACGCGCTTTAAGTTGCCGCCTAGCCCAGTACGCTATCTGAAATAGGAGCTACGTAAGTTGAACAAATGTCACAGAATTACGCTGAATTCTTATATTAACCGTAATATAAAATGATCTAATCGGGTCTCTGATTGCCCTACCCTAGAAGTTTAATAGTGCATTTTACTCGCCATTTCATGCGCTTTGAGATGCCGCTTAGCCCAATAAGCTATCTGAAATAGGAGCGATGTAACTTGAACAAATGTGATAGAATTTCGCTGAATTCTTAAATTAACCATAATATGAAATGACCTAATCGGGTCTCTGTTTGCCCTACCCTAGAAGTTTAATAGAGCATTTTACTCGTCATTTCATGCGCTTTGAGATGCCGCCTAGCCCAGTACGCTATCTGAAATAGGAGCGACGTAAATTGAACAAATGTGATAGAATTTCGCTGAATTCTTTTATTTACCATAATGTTAAATGATCTAATCGGGTCTCTGTTCGCCCTAGCGTACAAGCTTAATAGTGCATTTTATTCGTCATTTCATGCGCTTTGAGATGCCGCTTAGCCCAATACGCTATCTGAAATAGGAGCGACGCAAATTGAACAAATGTGATAGAATTTCGCTGAATTCTTATATTAACCATAATATAAAATGATGTAATCGGGTCTCTGTTCGCCCTACCCAAGAAGTTTAATAGTGCATTTCTCTCGTCATTTCATGCGCTTTGAGATGCCGCTTAGCCCAATAGCTATCTGAAATAGGAGCGACGTAAATTAAACAAATGTGATAGAATTTCGCTGAATTCTTATATTAACCAAAATATAAAATGATCTAATCGGGTCTCTGATTGCCCTATCATAGAAGTTTAATAGTGCATTTTACTCGCCATTCCTCGCGCTTTAAGATGCCGCCTATCCGGGTACGCTATCTGAAATAGGAGCGACGTAAATTGAACAAATGTGATAGAATTCTTCTGAATTCTTAAATTAACCATAATATGAAATGACCTAATCGGGTCTCTGTTCGCCCTACCCAAGAAGTTTAATAGTGCATTTCACTCGTCAATTCATGCGCTTTGCGATGCCGCTTAGCCCAATAAGCTATCTGAAATTGGAGCGACGTAAATTGAACAAATGTGATAGAACTTCGCTGAATTCTTATATTAACCGTAATATAAAATGATCTGATCGGGTCTCTGCTTGCCCCACCCTAGAAGTTTAATAGTGCATTTTACTCGCCCTTTCGTGCGCTTTGAGATGCCGCTTAGCCCAATACGCTATCTGAAATAGGAGCCACGTAAATTGAACAAATGTGATAGAATTTCGCTGGATTCTTATATTAACCAAAATATAAAATGAACTAATCGGGTGTCTGATTGCCCTATCATAGAAGTTTAATAGTGCATTTTACTCGCCATTCCGCGCAGTTTAAGTTTCCGCCAAGCCCAGTACGCTATCTGAAATAGGAGCTACGTAACGTGAACAAATGTGACAGAATTACGCTGAATTCTTATATTAACCGTAATATAAAATGATCTAATCGGGTCTCTGATTGCCTTATCCTAGAAGTTTAATAGTGCATTTTACTCGTCATTTCATGCGCTTTGAGATGCCGCATAGCCCAATACGCTATCTGAAATAGGAGCGACGTTAGTTGAACAAATGTGATAGAATTACGCTGAATCCTTATATTAACCGTAATATAAAATGATCTATTCGGGTCTCTGTTCGCCCTACCCTAGAAGTTTAATAGTGCATTTCCCTCGCCATTCCATGCGCTTTGAGATGCCGCTTAGCCCAATACGCTATCTGAAATAGGAGCGACGTAAATTGAACAAATGTGATAGAATTTTTCTGAATTCTTAAATTAACCATAATATGAAATGACCTAATCGGGTCTCTGTTTGCCCTACCCTAGAAGTTTAATAGTGCATTTTACTCGCCATTCCATGCGCTTTGAGATGCCGCTTAGCCCAATACGCTATCTGAAATAGGAGCGACGTAAATTGAACAAATGTGATAGAATTTCGCTGGATTCTTATATTAACCAAAATATAAAATGATCTAATCGGGTCTCTGATTGCCCTACCCTAGAAGTTTAATAGTGCATTTTACTCGTCATTTCATGCGCTTTGAGATGCCGCATAGCCCAATACGCTATCTGAAATTGGAGCGACGTAAATTGAACAAATGTGATAGAATTTCGCTGAATTCTTATATTAACCAAAATATAAAATGATCTAATCGGGTCTCTGATTGCCCTATCATAGAAGTTTAATATTGCATTTTACTCGCCATTCCACGCGCTTTAAGATGCCGCCTAGCCCAGTACGCTATCTGAAATAGGAGCTACGTAAGTTGAACGAATCTGACAGAATTACGCTGATTTCTTATATTAACCGTAATATAAAATGATCTAATCGGGTCTCTGTTTGCCTTATCCTAGAAGTTTAATAGTGCGTTTTACTCGCCACTTCATGCGCTTTGAGATGCCTCTTAGCCCAATACGCTATCTGAAATAGGAGCGACGTAAATTGAACAAATGTGATAGAATTTCGCTGAATTCTTATTTTAACCTTAATGTAAAATGATCTAATCTGGTCTTTGTTCGCCCTACCCTAGAAGTTTAATAGTGCATTTCACTCGTCATTTCATGCGCTTTGAGTTGCCGCTTAGCCCAATAAGCTATCTGAAATAGGAGCGACGTAAATTGAACAAATGTAATAGAACTTCGCTGAATTCTTATATTAACCGTAATATAAAATGTTCTTATCGGGTCTCTGATTGCCCCACCCTAGAAGTTTAATAGTGCATTTTACTCGCCTTTCCACGCGCTTTAAGATGCCGCCTATCCGAATACGCTATCTGAAATAGGAGCGACGTATGTTGAACAAATGTGATAGAATAACGCTGAATTCTTATATTAACCGTAATATAAAATGGTCTAATCGGGTCTCCATTTGCCTTATCCTAGAAGTTTAATAATGCATTTTACTCGCCATTTCATGCGCATGGAGATGCCGCTTAGCCCAATACGCTATTTGAAATAGGAGCGATGTAAATTGAACAAATGTGATAGAATTTCGCTGAATTCTTAAATTAACCATAATATGAAATGACCTAATCGGGTCTCTGATTGCCCTATTATAGAAGTTTAATAGTGCATTTTACTCGCCATTCCACGCGCTTTAAGATGCCGCCTAGCCCAATACGCTATCTGAAATAGGAGCGACGTAAAATGAACAAATGTGATAGGATTTCGCTGAATTCTTAAATTAACCATAATATAAAATGATCTAATCGGGTCTCTGTTTGCCTTACCCTAGAAGTTTAATAGTGCATTTTACTCGCCATTTCATGCGCTTTGAGATGCCGCTTAGCCCAATGCGCTATCTGAAATAGGAGCGACGTAAATTGAACAAATGTGATAGAATTACGCTGAATCCTTATATTAACCAAAATATAAAATGATCTAATCGGGTCTCTGATTGCCCTATTATAGAAGTTTAATAGTGCATTTTACTCGCCATTCCACGCGCTTTAAGATGCCGCCTAGCCCAGTATGCTATCTGAAATAGGAACGACGTAAATTGAACAAATGTGATAGAATTACGCTGAATTCTTATATTAACCGTAATATAAAATGGTCTAATCGGATCTCCGTTTGCCTTATCCTAGAAGTTTATTAGTGCATTTTACTCGTCATTTCATGCGCTTTGAGATGCCGCTTAGCCGAATACGCTATCTGGAATAGGAGCGGCGTGAATTGAACAAATGTGATAGAATTTCCCTGAAATCTTATATTAATCAAAATATAAAATGATCTACTCGGGTCTCTGATTGCCCTATCATAGAAGATTAGTAGTGCATTTTACTCGCCATTCCATGCGCTTTGAGATGCCGCCTAGCCCAGTACGCTATCTGAAATAGGAGCGTCGTAACTTGAACAAATGTGATAGAATTACGCTGAATTCTTATATTAACCGTAATAAAAAATGATCTAATCGGGTCTCTGTTTGCCTTATCCTAGAAGTTTAATAGCGCATTTTACTCGCCATTTCATGCGCTTTGAGATGCCGCTTAGCCCAATACGCTATGTGGAATGGGAGCGACGTAAATTGAACAAATGTGATAGAATTTTCGTGTATCCTTATATTAACCTTAATGTAAAGTGATCCAAACGGGTCTCTGTTCGCCCTACCATAGAAGTCTAATAGTGCATTTCACTCGCCATTTCATGCGCTTCGAGATGCCGCTTAACCCAACACGCTATCTGCAATAGGAGCGACGTAAATTGAACAAACGTGATAGAATTTTGCTGAATTCTTAAATTAACCATAGTACAAAATGATCAAATCGGGTCTCTGTTTGCCCTACCCTAGAAGTTTAATAGTGCATTTTGCTCGCCATTTCATGCGCTTTGAGATGCCGCTTAGCCCAATACGCTATCTGAAATAGGAGCGACGTAAATTGAACAAATGTGATAGAATATCGCTGAATTCTTAAATTAACTATAATATAAAATGATCTAATCGGGTCACTGATTGCCCTACCCTAGAAGTTTAATAGTGCATTTTACTCGCCATTTCATGCGCTTTGAGATGCCGCTTAGCCCAATACGCTATCGGAAATATGAACGACGTAAATTGAACAAATGTGATAGAATTTCGCTGAATTCTTATATTAACAAAAATATAAAATGATCTAATCGGGTCTCTGATTGCCCTATCATACAAGTTTAATAGTGCATTTTACTCGCCACTCCACGCGCTTTAGGATGCCGCCTAGCCCAGTACGCTATCCGAAATAGGAGCGACGTAAATTGAACAAATGTGATAGAAGTTTGCTGAATTCTTAAATTAACCATAATATAAAATGATCTAATCGGGTCTCTGTTTGCCCTACCCTAGAAGTTTAATAGTGCATTTTACTCGCCATTTCATGCGCTTTGAGATGCCGCTTAACCTAATACGCTATCTGAAATAGGAGCAACGAAAGTTGAACAAATGTGATAGAATTTCGCTGAATTATTTTATTAACCAGAATGTAAAATGATCTAATCGGTTCTCTGTTCGCCCTAGCCTAGAAGTTTAATAGTGCATTTTATTCGCCATGTCATGCGCTTTGAGATGCCGCTTAGCCAAATACGCTATCTGAAATTGGAGCGACGTAAATGGAACAAATGTGATAGAATATCGCTGAATTCTTAAATTAACTATAATATAAAATGATCTAATCGGGTCACTGATTGCCCTACCCTAGAAGTTTAATAGTGCATTTTACTCGCCATTTCATGCGCTTTGAGATGCCGCTTAGCCCAATACGCTATCTGAAATATGAGCGACACGAATTGAACAAATGTGATAGAATTTCCCTGAAATCTTGTATTAAACAAAATATAAAATGATCTAATCGCGTCTCTGATTGCCCTATCATACAAGTTTAATAGTGCATTTTACTCGCCACTCCACGCGCTTTAGGATGCCGCCTAGCCCAGTACGCTATCCGAAATAGGAGCGACGTAAATTGAACAAATGTGATAGAATTTTGCTGAATTCTTAAATTAACCATAATATAAAATGATCTAATCGGGTCTCTGTTTGCCCTACCCTAGAAGTTTAATAGTGCATTTTACTCGCCATTTCATGCGCTTTGAGATGCCGCTTAGCCAAATACGCTATCTGAAATTGGAGCGACGTAAATGGAACAAATGTGATAGAATTTCGCTGAATTCTTAAATTAACCATAATATAAAATGATCTAATCGGGTCTCTGTTTGCCCTACCCTAGGAGTTTAATAGTGCATTTTACTCACCATTTCATTAGCTTTGAGATGCCGCTTAGCCCAATACGCTATCTGAAATATGAGCGACACGAATTGAACAAATGTGATAGAATTTCGCGGAATTCTTATATTAACCATAATATAAAATGATCTAATCGGGTATCTGTTTGCCTTATCCTAGAAGTTTAATAGTGCATTATTCTCGCCATTTCATGCGCTTCGAGATGCCGCTTAACCCAACACGCTATCTGCAATAGGAGCGACGTAAATTGAACAAACGTGATAGAATTTTGCTGAATTCTTAAATTAACCATAGTACAAAATGATCTAATCGGGTCTCTGTTTGCCCTACCCTAGAAGTTTAATAGTGCATTTTGCTCGCCATTTCATGCGCTTTGAGATGCCGCTTAGCCCAATACGCTATCTGAAATAGGAGCGACGTAAATTGAACAAATGTGATAGAATATCGCTGAATTCTTAAATTAACTATAATATAAAATGATCTAATCGGGTCACTGATTGCCCTACCCTAGAAGTTTAATAGTGCATTTTACTCGCCATTTCATGCGCTTTGAGATGCCGCTTAGCCCAATACGCTATCTGAAATATGAGCGACACGAATTGAACAAATGTGATAGAATTTCCCTGAAATATTGTATTAAACAAAATATAAAATGATCTAATCGCGTCTCTGATTGCCCTATCATACAAGTTTAATAGTGCATTTTACTCGCCACTCCACGCGCTTTAGGATGCCGCCTAGCCCAGTACGCTATCCGAAATAGGAGCGACGTAAATTGAACAAATGTGATAGAATTTTGCTGAATTCTTAAATTAACCATAATATAAAATGATCTAATCGGGTCTCTGTTTGCCCTACCCTAGAAGTTTAATAGTGCATTTTACTCGCCATTTCATGCGCTTTGAGATGCCGCTTAACCCAATACGCTATCTGAAATAGGAACAACGAAAGTTGAACAAATGTGATAGAATTTCGCTGAATTATTTTATTAACCAGAATGTAAAATGATCTAATCGGGTCTCTGGTCGCCCTAGCCTAGAAGTTTAATAGTGCATTTTATTCGCCATTTAATGCGCTTTGTGATGCCGCGTAGCCCAATACGCTATCTGAAATAGGAGCGACGTAAATTGAACAAATGTGATAGAATTTCCCTGAATTCTTATATTAACCTTAATGTAAAATGATCGAATCGGGTCTGTGTTCGCCCTACCCTAGAAGTTTAATAGTGCATTTCACTCGTCATTTCATGCGCTTTCAGTTGCCGCTTAGCCCAATACGCTATCTGAAATAGGAGCGACGTAAATTGAACAAATGTGATAGAATTTCCCTGAAATCTTATATTAAACAGAATATAAAATGATCTAATCTGGTCTCTGATTGCCCTATCATATAAGATTAGTAGTGCATTTTACTCGCCATTCCACGCGCTTTAAGATGCCGCCTAGCCCAGTACGCTATCTGAAATAGGAGCGACGTAACTTGAACAAATGTGATAGAATTACGCTGCATTCTTATATTAACCGTAATATAAAATGATCTAACCGGGTATCTGTTTGCCCTATCCTAGAAGTGTAATAGTGCATTATACTCGCCATTTCATGCGCTTCGAGATGCCGCTTAGAGCAATACGCTATCTGAAGTAGGAGCGACGAAAGTTGAACAAATGTGATAGAATTTCGCTGAATTATTTTATTAACCAGAATGTAAAATGATCTAATCTGGTCTCTGTTCGCCCTACCATAGAAGTCTTATAGTGCATTTCACTCGCCATTTCATGCGCTTTGAGATGCCGCTTAGCCCAATACGCTATCTGAAATAGGAGCGACCTAAATTGAACAAATGTGATAGAATTTCCGTGAATTCTTATATTAACCTCAATGTAAAATGATCCAATCGGGTCTCTGTTCGCCCTACCATAGAAGTCTAATAGTGCATTTCACTCGCCATTTCATGCGCCTTGAGATGCCGCTTAGCCCAATACGCTATCTGAAATAGGAGCAACGAAAGTTGAACAAATGTGATAGAATTTCGCTGAATTATTTTATTAACAAGAATGTAAAATGATCTAATCGGGTCTCTGTTCGCCCTAGCCTAGAAGTTTAATAGTGCATTTTATTCGCCATTTCATGCGCTTTGTGATGCCGCGTAGCCCAATACGCTATCTGAAATAGGAGCGACGTAAATTGAACAAATGTGATAGAATTTCCCTGAATTCTTATATTAACCTTAATGTAAAATGATCTAATCGGGTCTGTGTTCGCCCTACCCTAGAAGTTTAATACTGCATTTCACTCGTCATTTCATGCGCTTTCAGTTGCCGCTTAGCCCAATACGCTATCTGAAATAGGAGCGACGTAAATTGAACAAATGTGATAAAATTTCCCTGAAATCTTATATTAAACAGAATATAAAATGATCTAATCTGGTCTCTGATTGCCCTATCATGGAAGATTAGTAGTGCATTTTACTCGCCATTCCACGCGCTTTAAGATGCCGCCTAGCCCAGTACGCTATCTGAAATAGGAGCGACGTAACTTGAACAAATGTGATAGAATTTCGCTCAATTCTTAAATTAACCATAATATAAAATGATCTAATCGGGTCTCTGTTTGCCCTACCCTAGAACTTCAATAGTGCATTTTACTCGTCATTTCATGCGCTTTGAGATGCCGCTTTGCCCAATACGCTATCTGAAATAGGAGCGACGTAAATTGAACAAATGTGATAGAATTTCGCTGAATTCTTAGATTAACTATAATATCAAATGATCTCATCGGGTCACTGATTGCCCTACCCTAGAAGTTTAATAGTGCATTTTACTTGCCATTTCATGCGCTTTGAGATGCCGCTTAGCCCAATACGCTATCTGAAATATGAGCGACGTAAATTGAACAAATGTGATAGAATTTCGCTGAATTCTTATATTAACCATAATATAAAATGATCTAATCGGGTATCTGTTTGCCTTATCCTAGAAGTTTAATAGTGCATTATTCTCGCCATTTCATGCGCTTCGAGATGCCGCTTAACCCAACACGCTATCTGAAATAGGAGTGACGTAATTTGAAGAAATGTGATAGAATTACGCTGAATTCTTATATGAACCGTAATATAAAATGATCTAATCGGGTCTCCGTTTGCCCTACCCTAGAAGTTTAATAGTCCATTTTATTCGCCATTTCATGCGCGTTGAGATGCCGGTTAGCCCAATACGCTATCTGAAATAGGAGCGACGTAAATTGAACAAATGTGATAGATTTTCCCTGAAATCTTATATTGAACAAAATATAAAATGATCTAATCGGGTCTCTGATTGCTCTATCATAGAAGTTTAGTAGTGCATTTTACTCGCCCTTCCACGCGCTTTAAGATGCCGCCTAGCACAGTAGGCTATCTGAAATAGGAGCGACGTAAGATGAACAAATGTGATAGAATTACGCTGAATTCTTATATTAACCCTAATATAAAATGAACTAACCGGGTCTCCGTTTGCCTTATCCTAGAAGTTTAATAGCGCATTTTACTCGCCATTTCATGCGCTTTTAGAGGCCGCTTAGCCCAATACGCTCTCTGAAATAGGAGCGACGTAAATTGAACAAATGTGATAGAATTCCCCTGAATTCATAAATTAACCATAATATAAAATGATCTCATCAGGTCTCTGTTTGCCCTACCCTAGAAGTTTAATAGTGCATTTTACTCGCCATTTCATGCGCTTTGAGATGCCGCATAGCCCAATACGCTATCTGAAATAGGAGCGACGTAAATTGAACAAATGTGATAGAATTTCCGTGAAATCTTATATTAAACAAAATATGAAATGATCTAATCGGGTCTCTGATTGCCCTATCATAGAAGTTTAGTAGTGCATTTTACTCGTCATTCCACGTGCTTTAAGGTGCCGCCTAGCCCGGTACGCTATCTGAAATAGGAGCGACGTAAGTTGAACAAATGTGATAGAATTTTGCTGTATTCTTATATTAACCGTAATATAAAATGATCTAATCGGGTATCTGTTTGCCTTATCCTAGAAGTTTAATAGTGCATTATACTCGCCATTTCATGCGCTTCGAGATGCCGCTTAGCTCAATACGCTATGTGAAATAGGAGCGACGTAAATTGAACAAATGTGATAGAATTTCCCTGAATTCTTATATTAACCTTAATGTAAAATGATCTAATCGGGTCTCCGTTCGCCCTACCCTAGAAGTTTAATAGTGCATTTCACTCGCCATTTCATGCGCTTTGAGGTGCCGCATAGCCCAATACGCTATCTGAAATAGGAGCGACGTAAATTGAACAAATGTGATAGAATTTCCCTGAAATCTTATATTAAACAAAATATGAAATGATCTAATCGGGTCTCTGATTGCTCTATCATAGAAGTTCAGTAGTGCATTTTACTCGCCCTTCCACGCGCTTTAAGATGCCGCCAAGGTCAGTAGGCTATCTGAAATAGGAGCGACGTAAGATGAACAAATGTGATAGAATTACGCTGCATTCTTATATTAACCGTAATATAAAATGAACTAATCGGGTCTCCGTTTGCCTTATCCTAGAAGTTTAATAGCGCATTTTACGCATCATTTCATGCGCTTTGACGGGCCGCTTAGCCCAATACGCTATCTGAAATAGGAGCGACGTATATTGAACAAATGTGATAGAATTTCCGTGAATTCTTATATAAACCTTAATGTAAAATGATCCAATCGGGTCTCTGTTCGCCCTACCCTAGAAGTTTAATAGTGCATTTCACTCGCCATTTCATGCGCTTTGAGGTGCCGCTTAGCCCAATACGCTATCTGAAATAGGAGCGACGTAAGTTGAACAAATGTGATAGAATTTCGCTGAATTCTTTCATTAACGTTAATGTAAAATGATCTAATCGAGTCTCTGTTTGCCCTACCATAGAATTTTAATAGTGCATTCTACTCGCCATTCCACCCGCTTTAAGATGCCGCCTAGCCCAGTACGCTATCTGAAATAGGAGCGACGTAAATTGAACAAATCTGATGGAATTTTGCTGAATTCTTAAATTAACCATAATATAAAATGATCTAATCGGGTCTCTGTTTGCCCTACCCTAGAAGTTTAATAGTGCATTTCACTCATCATTTCATGCGCTTTGAGATGCCGCTAAGCCCAATAAGCTATCTGTAATAGGAGCGACGTAAATTTTACAAATGTGATAGAATTTCGTTGAATTCTTATATTAACCAAAATATAAAACGATCTAATCGGGTCTCTGATTGCCCTATCATAGAAGTTTAATAGTGCATTTTACTCGCCATTCCACGCGCTTTAAGATGCCGCCTAGCCCAGTACGCTATCTGAAATAGGAGCGACGTAACTTGAACAAATGTGATAGAATTTCGCAGAATTCTTATATTAACCAAAATATAAAATGATCTAATCTGGTCTCTGTTCGCCCTAGCCTAGAAGTTTAATAGTGCATTTTGTTCGCCATTTCATGCGATTTGAGATGCCGCTAAGCCCAATAAGCTGTCTGAAATAGGAGCGACGTAAATTGAACAAATGTGATAGAATTTCGCTGAATCCTTATATTAACCAAAGTATAAAATGATCTAATCGGGTCTCTTTTTGCCCTACCCTAGAAGTTTAATCGTGCATTTTACACGCCATTCCATGCGCTTTGAGATGCCGCTTAGCCCAATACGCTATCTGAAATAGGAGCAACGAAAGTTGAACAAATGTGACAGAATTTCGCTGAATTATTTTATTAACCAGAATGTAAAATGATCTAATCGGGTCTCTGTTCGCCCTAGCCTAGAAGTTTAATAGTGCATTTTATTCGCCATTTCATGCGCTTTGAGATGCCGCGTAGCCCAATACGCTATGTGAAATAGGAGCGACGTAAATTGAACAAATGTGATAGAATTTCCCTGAATTCTTATATTAACCTTAATGTAAAATGATCTAATCGGGTCTCCGTTCGCCCTACCCTAGAAGTTTAATAGTGCATTTCACTCGTCATTTCATGCGCTTTCAGTTGCCGCTTAGCCCAATACGCTATCTGAAATAGGAGCGACGTAAATTGAACAAATGTGATAGAATTTCCCTGAAATCTTATATTAAATAAAATATAAAATGATCTAATCGGGTCTCTGATTGCCCTATCATAGAAGATTAGTAGTGCATTTTACTCGCCATTCCACGTGCTTTAAGACGCCACCTAGCCCAGTACGCTATCTGAAATAGGAGCGACGTAACTTGAACAAATGTGATAGAATTACGCTGCATTCTTATATTAACCGTAATATAAAATGATCTAATCGGGTATCTGTTTCCCTTATCCTAGAAGTTTAATAGTGCATTATACTCGCCATTTCATGCGCTTCGAGATGCCGCTTAGCTCAATACGCTATCTGAAATAGGAGCGATGAAAGTTGAACAAATGTGATAGAATTTCGCTGAATTATTTTATTAACCAGAATGTAAAATGATCTAATCTGGTCTCTGTGCGCCCTACCATAGAAGTCTTATAGTGCATTTCACTCGCCATTTCATGCGCTTTGAGATGCCGCTTAGCCCAATACGCTATCTGAAATAGGAGCGACCTAAATTGAACGAATGTGATAGAATTTCGCTCGATTCTTAAATTAACCATAATATAAAATGATCTAATCGGGTCTCTGTTTGCCCTACCCTAGAACTTTAATAGTGCATTTTACTCGTCATTTCATGCGCTTTGAGATGCCGCTTAGCCTAATACGCTATCTGAAATTGGAGCGATATAAGTTGAACAAATGTGATAGAATTTCGCTGACTTCTTTTATTAACCATATTGTAAAATGATCTAATCGGATCTCTGTTCGCCCGTGCCTAGAACTTTAATAGTGCATTTTGTTCGCCATTTCATGCGCTTTGTGATGCCGCTTAGCCCAATAAGCTATCTGAAATAGGAGCGACGTAAATTGAACAAATGTGATAGAATTTCCCTGAATTCTTAAATTAACCATAATATAAAATGATCTCATCGGGTCTCTGTTTGCCCTACCCTAGAAGTTTAATAGTGCATTTTACTCGCCATTTCATGCGCTTTGAGATGCCGTATAGCCCAATACGCTATCTGAAATAGGAGCGACGTAAATTGAACAAATGTGATAGAATTTCCGTGAAATCTTATATTAAACAAAATATAAAATGATCTAATCGGGTCTCTGATTGCCCTATCATAGAAGGTTAATAGTGTATTTTACTCGCCATTCCACACGCTTTAAGATGCCGCCTAGCCCAGTACGCTGTCTGAAATAGGAGCGACGTAAATTGAACAAATGTGATAGAATATCCGTGAATCCTTATATTAACCTTAATGTAAAATGATCTAAACGGGTCTCTGTTCGCCCTACCATAGAAGTCTAATGGTGCATTTCACTCGCCATTTCATGCGCTTTGTGATGCCGCTTAGCCCAATACGCTATTTGAAATAGGAGCGACGTAAATTGAACAAATGTGATAGAATTACGCTGAATTCTTTTACTAACCATAACGTAAAATGATCTGATCGGGTCTCTGTTCGCCCTAGCCTAGAAGTTTAATAGTGCATTTTATTCGCCATTTCATGCGCTTTGAGATGCCGCTTAGCCCAATACGCTATCTGAAATTGGAGCGACATAAATGGAACAAATGTGATAGAATTTCGCTGAATTCTTAAATTAACCATAATAAAAAATGATCTAATCGGGTCTCTGCTTGGCCTACCCTAGAAGTTTAATAGTGCATTTCACTCGTCACTTCATTCGCTTTGAGATGCCGCTAAGCCCAATAAGCTATCTGAAATAGGAGCGACGTAAATTGAACAAATGTGATAGAATTTCGCAGAATTCTTATGTTAACCAAAATATAAAATGATCTAATCTGATCTCTGTTCGCCATAGCCTAGAAGTTTAATAGTGCATTTTGTTCGCCATTTCATGTGCTTTGTGATGCCGCTTAGCCCAATACGCTATCTGAAATAGGAGCGACATAAATTGAACAAATGTGATAGAATTTCCCTGAAATCTTATATTAAACAAAATATAAAATGATCTAATCGGGTCTCTGATTGCTCTGTCATAGAAGTTCAGTAGTGCATTTTACTCGCCCTTCCACGCGCTTTAAGATGCCGCCAAGGTCAGTAGGCTATCTGAAATAGGAGCGACGTAAGATGAACAAATGTGATAGAATTACGCTGAATTCTTATATTAACCGTAATATAAAATGAACTAATCGGGTCTCCGTTTGCCTTATCCTAGAAGTTTAATAGCGCATTTTACGCATCATTTCATGCGCTTTGACGGGCCGCTTAGCCCAATACGCTATCTGAAATAGGAGCGACGTATATTGAACAAATGTGATAGAATTTCCGTGAATTCTTATATAAACCTTAATGTAAAATGATCCAATCGGGTCTCTGTTCGCCCTACCCTAGAAGTTTAATAGTGCATTTCACTCGCCATTTCATGCGCTTTGAGGTGCCGCTTAGCCCAATACGCTATCTGAAATACGAGCGACGTAAGTTGAACAAATGTGATAGAATTTCGCTGAATTCTTTCATTAACATTAATGTAAAATGATCTAATCGAGTCTCTGTTTGCCCTACCATAGAATTTTAATAGTGCATTCTACTCGCCATTCCACCCGTTTTAAGATGCCGCCTAGCCCAGTACGCTATCTGAAATAGGAGCGACGTAAATTGAACAAATGTCATAGAATTTTGCTGAATTCTTAAATTAACCATAATATAAAATGATCTAATCGGGTCTCTGTTTGCCCTACCCTAGAAGTTTAATAGTGCATTTCACTCGTCATTTCATGCGCTTTGAGATGCCGCTAAGCCCAATAAGCTATCTGTAATAGGAGCGACGTAAATTTTACAAATGTGATAGAATTTCGTTGAATTCTTACATTAACCAAAATATAAAACGATCTAATCGGGTCTCTGATTGCCCTATCATAGAAGTTTAATAGTGCATTTTACTCGCCATTCCACGCGCTTTAAGATGCCGCCTAGCCCAGTACGCTATCTGAAATAGGAGCGACGTAACTTGAACAAATGTGATAGAATTTCGCAGAATTCTTATATTAACCAAAATATAAAATGATCTAATCTGGTCTCTGTTCGCCCTAGCCTAGAAGTTTAATAGTGCATTTTGTTCGCCATTTCATGCGATTTGAGATGCCGCTAAGCCCAATAAGCTGTCTGAAATAGGAGCGACGTAAATTGAACAAATGTGATAGAATTTCGCTGAATTCTTATATTAACCAAAGTATAAAATGATCTAATCGAGTCTCTGTTTGCCCTACCATAGAATTTTAATAGTGCATTCTACTCGCCATTCCACCCGCTTTAAGATGCCGCCTAGCCCAGTACGCTATCTGAAATAGGAGCGACGTAAATTGAACAAATGTCATAGAATTTTGCTGAATTCTTAAATTAACCATAATATAAAATGATCTAATCGGGTCTCTGTTTGCCCTACCCTAGAAGTTTAATCGTGCATTTTACACGCCATTTCATGCGCTTTGAGATGCCGGTTAGCCCAATACGCTAACTGAAATAGGAGCGACGTAAATAGAACAAATGTGATAGGATTTCCCTGAAATCTTGTATTAAACAAAATATAAAATGATCTAATCGCGTCTCTGATTGCCCTATCATACAAGTTTAATAGTGCATTTTACTCGCCACTCCACGCGCTTTAGGATGCCGCCTAGCCCAGTACGCTATCCGTAATAGGAGCGACGTAAATTGAACAAATGTGATAGAATTTGGCTGAATTCTTAAATTAACCATAATATAAAATGATCTAATCGGGTCTCTGTTTGCCCTACCCTAGAAGTTTAATAGTGCATTGTACTCGCCATTTCATGCGCTTTGAGATGCCGCTTAAGCCAATACGCTATCTGAAATAGGAGCAACGAAAGTTGAACAAATGTGACAGAATTTCGCTGAATTATTTTATTAACCAGAATGTAAAATGATCTAATCGGGTCTCTGTTCGCCCTAGCCTAGAAGTTTAATAGTGCATTTTATTCGCCATTTCATGCGCTTTGAGATGCCGCGTAGCCCAATACGCTATGTGAAATAGGAGCGACGTAAATTGAACAAATGTGATAGAATTTCCCTGAATTCTTATATTAACCTTAATGTAAAATGATCTAATCGGGTCTCCGTTCGCCCTACCCTAGAAGTTTAATAGTGCATTTCACTCGTCATTTCATGCGCTTTCAGTTGCCGCTTAGCCCAATACGCTATCTGAAATAGGAGCGACGTAAATTGAACAAATGTGATAGAATTTCCCTGAAATCTTATATTAAATAAAATATAAAATGATCTAATCGGGTCTCTGATTGCCCTATCATAGAAGATTAGTAGTGCATTTTACTCGCCATTCCACGTGCTTTAAGACGCCACTTAGCCCAGTACGCTATCTGAAATAGGAGCGACGTAACTTGAACAAATGTGATAGAATTACGCTGCATTCTTATATTAACCGTAATATAAAATTATCTAATCGGGTATCTGTTTCCCTTATCCTAGAAGTTTAATAGTGCATTATACTCGCCATTTCATGCGCTTCGAGATGCCGCTTAGCTCAATACGCTATCTGAAATAGGAGCGACCTAAATTGAACGAATGTGATAGAATTTTGCTGAATTCTTAAATTAACCATAATATAAAATGATCTAATCGGGTCTCTGCTTGCCCTACCCTAGAAGTTTAATAGTGCATTTTACTCGTCATTTCATGCGCTTTGAGATGCCGCTTTGCCCAATACGCTATATGAAATAGGAGCGACGTAAATTGCACGAATGTGATAGAATTTCGCTCGATTCTTAAATTAACCATAATATAAAATGATCTAATCGGGTCTCTGTTTGACCTACCCTAGAACTTTAATAGTGCATTTTACTCGTCATTTCATGCGCTTTGAGATGCCGCTTAGCCTAATACGCTATCTGAAATTGGAGCGATATAAGTTGAACAAATGTGATAGAATTTCGCTGAATTCTTTTATTAACCATATTGTAAAATGATCTAATCGGATCTCTGTTCGCCCGAGCCTAGAACTTTAATAGTGCATTTTGTTCGCCATTTCATGCGCTTTGTGATGCCGCTTAGCCCAATACGCTATCTGAAATAGGAGCGACGTAAATTGAACAAATGTGATAGAATTTCCCTGAATTCTTAAATTAACCATAATATAAAATGATCTCATCGGGTCTCTGTTTGCCCTACCCTAGAAGTTTAATAGTGCATTTTACTCGCCATTTCATGCGCTTTGAGATGCCGTATAGCCCAATACGCTATCTGAAATAGGAGCGACGTAAATTGAACAAATGTGATAGAATTTCCGTGAAATCTTATATTAAACAAAATATAAAATGATCTAATCGGGTCTCTGATTGCCCTATCATAGAAGGTTAATAGTGTATTTTACTCGCCATTCCACGCGCTTTAAGATGCCGCCTAGCCCAGTACGCTATCTGAAATAGGAGCGACGTAAATTGAACAAATGTGATAGAATATCCGTGAATCCTTATATTAACCTTAATGTAAAATGATCTAAACGGGTCTCTGTTCGCCCTACCATAGAAGTCTAATGGTGCATTTCACTCGCCATTTCATGCGCTTTGTGATGCCGCTTAGCCCAATATGCTATTTGAAATAGGAGCGACGTAAATTGAACAAATGTGATAGAATTTCGCTGAATTCTTAAAGTAACCTTAATATAAAATGATCTAATCGGGTCTCTGGTTTCCCTACCATAGAAGTTTAATAGTGCATTTTACTCGGCATTCCACGCGCCTTAACATGCCGTCTAGCACAGTACGCTATCTGAAATAGCAGCGACGTAAATTGAACAAATGTGATAGAATTTCGCTGAATTCTTAAAGTAACCTTAATATAAAATGATCTAATCGGGTCTCTGTTTGCCCTACCCTAGAAGTTTAATAGTGCATTTCACTCGTCATTTCATGCGCTTTGAGATGCCGCTAAGCACAATAAGCTATCTGGAATCGCAGCGACGTAAATTGAACAAATGTGAAAGAATTACGCCGCATTCTTATATTAACCGTAATATAAAATGATCTAATCGGGTCTCTGTTTGCCTTATCCTAGAAGTTTAATAGTGCATTTTACTCGCCATTCCACGCGCTTAAGATGCCGCCAAGCCCAGTACGCTACCTGAAATAGGAGCGACGTAAGTTGAACAAATGTGATAGGATTACGCTGAATTCTTATATTAACCGTAATATAAAATGATCTAATCGGGCCTCTGTTTGCCTTATCCTAGAAGTTTGATAGTGCATTTACTCGCCATTTCATGCGCTCCATTTCATGCGCTTTGAGATGCCGCTAAGCCCAATGCGCTATCTGAAATAGGAGCGACGTAAATTGAACAAAATGTGATAGAATTTTGCTGAATTCTTAAATTAACTATAATATAAAATGATCTAATCGGGTCACTGATTGCCCTACCCTAGAAGTTTAATAGTGCATTTTACTCGTCATTTCATGCGCTTTGAGATGCCGCTTTGCCCAATACGCTATATGAAATAGGAGCGACGTAAATTGCACGAATGTGATAGAATTTCGCTCGATTCTTAAACTAACCATAATATAAAATGATCTAATCGGGTCTCTGTTTGCCCTACCCTAGAACGTTAATAGTGCATTTTACTCGTCATTTCATGCGCTTTGAGATGCCGCTTAGCCTAATACGCTATCTGAAATTGGAGCGATGTAAGTTGAACAAATGTGATAGAATTTCGCTGAATTCTTTTATTAACCATATTGTAAAATGATCTAATCGTGTCTCTGTTTGCCCTACCCTAGAAGGTTAATAGTGCATTTCACTCGTCACTTCATGCGCTTTGAGATGCCGCTAAGCACAATAAGCTATCTGTAATAGGAGCGACGTAAATTGAACAAATGTGATAGAATTTCGCTGAATTCTTATATTAACCAAAATATAAAATGATCTAATCGGGTCTCCGATTGCCCTATCATAGAAGTTTAGTAGTGCATTTTACTCGCCATTCCACGCGCTTTAAGATGGTGCCTAGCCCAGTACGCTATCTGAAATAGGAGCGACGTAAGTTGAACAAATTTGATAGAATTTCGTAGAATTCTTATATTAACCAAAATATAAAATGATCTAATCGGGTCTCTGTTTGCCCTACCCTAGAAGTTTAATAGTGCATTTCACTCGTCACTTCAGGCGCTTTGAGATGCCGCTAAGCCCAATAAGCTATCTGAAATAGGAGCGACGTAAATTGAACAAATGTGATAGAATTTCGCTGAATTCTTACATTAACCATAATGTAAAATGATATAATCGGGTCTCTGTTTGCCCTACCCTAGAAGTTTAATAGTGCCTTTCACTCGTCACTTCATGCGCTTTGAGATGCCGCTAAGCACAATAAGCTATCTGTAATAGGAGCGACGTAAATTGAACAAATGTGATAGAATTTCGCTGTATTCTTATATTAACCAAAATATAAAATGATCTAATCGGGTCTCTGATTGCCCTATCATAGAAGTTTAGTAGTGCATTTTACTCGCCATTCCACGCGCTTTAAGATGCCGCCTAGCCCAGTACGCTATCTGAAATAGGAGCGACGTAAGTTGAACAAATGTGATAGGATTACGCTGAATTCTTACATTAACCATAATGTAAAATGATCTAATCGGGTCTCTGTTTGCGCTACCCTAGAAGTTTAATAGTGCATTTCACTCGTAACTTCATGCGCTTTGAGATGCCGCTAAGCACAATAAGTTATCTGTAATAGGAGCGACGTAAATTGAACAAATGTGATAGAATTTCGCTGAATTCTTATATTAACCAAAATATAAAATGATCTAATCGGGTCTCTGATTGCCGTATCATAGAAGTTTAGTAGTGCATATTACACGCCATTCCACGCGCTTTAAGATGCCGCCTAGCCCAGTAGGCTATCTGAAATAGGAGCGACGTAAATTGAACAAATGTGATAAAATTTTGCTGACATCTTAAATTAACCATAATATAAGATGATCTCATCGGGTCTCTGTTTGCCCTACCCTCGAAGTTTAATAGTGCATTTTACTCGCCATTTCATGCGCCTTCAGATGCCGCTTAGCCCAATAAGCTATCTGAAATAGGAGCGACGTAAATTGAACAAATGTGATAGAATTTCCCTGAAATCTTATATTAAACAAAATATAAAATGATGTAATCGGGTCTCTGATTACTGTATCATAGAAGTATAGTAGTGTATTTTACTCGCTCTTCCACGCGCTTTAAGATGCCGCCTAGCCCAGTACGCTATCTGAAATAGGAGCGACGCGAGATGAACAAATGTGATAGAATTACGCTGAATTCTTATATTAACCGTAATATAAAATCATCTAATCGGGTCTCTGTTTGGCTTATCCGAGAAGTTTAATAGTGCATTTTACTCGCCATTTCATGCGCTTTGAAATGCCGCTTAGCCCAATACGCTATCTGAAATAGGAGCGACGTAAATTGAACAAATGTGATAGAATTTCCGTGAATTCGTATATTAACCTTAATGTAAAATGATCTAATCGGGTCTCTGTTCGCCCTACCATAGAAGTCTAATAGTGCATTTCACTCGCCATTTCATGCACGTTGAGATGCCTCTTAGCCCAATACGCTATCTGAAATAGGAGCGACGTAATTTGAACAAATGTGATAGAATTTCTCTGAATTCTTTTATTAACCATAATGTAAAATGATCTGATCGGGTCTCTGTTCGCCCTAGCCTAGAAGTTGAGCAGTGCATTTTACTCGCCATTCCACGAGCTTTAAGATGGCGCCTAGCCCAGTACGCTATCTAAATTAGGAGCGACGTAAGTTGAACAAATGTGATAGAATTTCGCTCAATTCTTAAATTAACCATAATATAAAGTGATCTAATCGGGTCTCTGTTTGCCCTACCCTAAAACTTTAATAGTGCCTTTTACTCGGCATTTCATGCGCTTTGAGTTGCCGCTTTGCCCAATACGCTATCTGAAATAGGAGCGACGTAAAGTGTACAAATGTGATAAAATTTTGCTGACATCTTGAATTAACCATAATATAAAATGATTTAATCGGGTATCTGTTTCCCCTACCCTAGAAGTTTCATAGTGCATTTTACTCGCCATTTCATGAGCCTTCAGATGCCGCTTAGCCCAATACGCTATCTGAAATATGAGCGACGAAAGTTGAACAAATGTGATAGAATTTCGCTGAATTATTTTATTTACCAGAATATAAAATGATCTAATCTGGTCTCTGTTCGCCCTAGCCTAGAAGTTTAATAGTGCATTTCACTCGCCATTTCATGCGCTTTGAGATGCCGCTAAGCACAATAAGCTATCTGGAATAGCAGCGACGTAAATTGAACAAATGTGATAGAATTACGCCGTATTCTTATATTTACCGTAATATAAAATGATCTAATCGGGTCTCTGTTTGCCCTACCCTAGAAGTTTAATAGTGCATTTCACTCGGCATTTCATGCGCTTTGAGATGCCGCTAAGCACAATAAGCTATCTGGAATAGCAGCGACGTAAATTGAACAAATGTGATTGAATTACGACGTATTCTTATATTTACCGTAATATAAAATGATCTAATCGGGTCTCTGTTTGCCTTATCCTAGAAGTTTAATAGGGCATTTTACTCGCCATTTCATGCGCTTTGGAATGCCGCTTAGCCCAATACGCTATCTGAAATAGGAGCGACGTAAATTGAACAAATGTGATAGAATTTTGCTGAATTCTTAAATTAACCATAATATAAAATGATCTAATCGGGTCTCTGTTTGCCCTACCCTAGAAGTTTAATAGTGCATTTCACTCGCCATTTCATGCGCTTTGAGATGCCGCTAAGCACAATAAGCTATCTGGAATAGCAGCGACGTAAATTGAACAAATGTGATAGAATTACGCCGTATTCTTTTATTTACCGTAATATAAAATGATCTAATCGGGTCTCTGTTTGCCTTATTCTAGAAGTTTAATAGGGCATTTTACTCGCCATTTCATGCGCTTTGAAATGCCGCTTAGCCCAATACGCTATCTGAAATAGGAGCGACGTAAATTGAACAAATGTGATAGAATTTTGCTGAATTCTTAAATTAACCATAATATAAAATGATCTAATCGGGTGCCTGTTTGCCCTACCCTAGAAGCTTAATATTGCATTTTACTCGCCATTTCATGCGCTTTGAGCTGCCGCTTAGCCCAATACGCTATCGGAAATAGGAGCGACGTAAGTTGAAAAAATGTGATAGAGTTTCGCTGAATTCTTTTATGAACCATAATGTAAAATGATCTAATCGGGTCTCTGTTCTCCCTAGCATAGAAGTTTAATAGTGCATTTTATTCTCCATGTCATGCGCTTTGAGATGCCGCTTAGCCCAATACGCTAACTGAAAAAGGAGCGATGTAAGTTGAACAAATGTGATAGAATTTTGCTGAATTCTTTTATTAACCATAATGTAAAATGATCTAATCGGGTCTCTGTTTGCCCTACCCTAGAAGTTTAATAGTGCATTTTGCTCGCCATTTCATGCGCTTTGAGATGCCGCTTAGCCCAATACGCTATCTGAAATAGGAGCGACGTAAATTGAACATATGTGATAGAATTTCGCTGAATTCTTAAATTAACTATAATATAAATTGATCTAATCGGGTCACTGATTGCCCTACCCTAGAAGTTTAATAGTGCATTTCACTCGCCATTTCATGCGCTTTGAGATGCCGCTTAGCCCAATACGCTATCTGAAATAGGAGCGACGTAAGTTGAAAAAATGTGATAGAATTTCGCTGAATTCTTTTATGAACCATAATGTAAAATGATCTAATCGGGTCTCTGTTCTCCCTAGCCTAGAAGTTTAATAGTGCATTTTATTTTCCATTTCATGCGCTTTGAGATGCCGCTTGGCCCAATACGCTATCTGAAATAGGAGCGACGTAAATTGAACAAATGCTATAGAATTTCCCTGAAATCTTATATTAAACAAAATATAAAATGATCTAATCGGGTCTCTGATTGCCGTATCATAGAAGTTTAGTAGTGCATTTTATTCGCCATTCCACGCGCTTTAAGATGCCCCATAGCCCAGTACGCTACCTGAAATAGGAGCGACGTAAGTTGAACAAATGTGATAGAATTACGCTGAATTCTTTTATGAACCATAATGTAAAATGATCTAATCGGGTCTCTGTTCTCCCTAGCCTAGAAGTTTAATAGTGCATTTTATTCTCCATTTCATGCGCTTTGAGATGCCGCTTAGCCCAATACGCTATCTGAAATAGGAGCGACGTAAATTGAACAAATGCTATAGAATTTCCCTGAAATCTTATATTAATCAAAATATAAAATGATCTAATCGGGTCTCTGATTGCCGTATCATAGAAGTTTAGTAGTGCATTTTATTCGCCATTCCACGCGCTTTAAGATGCCCCATAGCCCAGTACGCTACCTGAAATAGGAGCGACGTAAGTTGAACAAATGTGATAGAATTACGCTGAATTCTTATATTAACCGTAATATAAAATGATATAATCGGGTCTCTGTTTGCCCTATCATAGAAGTTTAATAGTGCATTTTACTCGCCATTTCATGCGCTTTGAGATGCCGCTTAGCCCAATACACTATCTGAAATAGGAGCGACGTAAATTGAACAAATGTGATAGAATTTTGCTGAATTCTTAAATTAACCATAGTATAAAATGATCTAATCGGGTCTCTGTTTGCCCTACCCTAGAAGTTTAATAGTGCATTTTGCTCGCCATGTCATGCGCTTTGAGATGCCGCTTAGCCCAATACGCTATCTGAAATAGGAGCGACGTAAATTGAACAAATGTGATAGAATTTCGCTGAATTCTTAAATTAACTATAATATAAATTGATCTAATCGGGTCACTGATTGCCCTACGCTAGAAGTTTAATAGTGCATTTTACTCGCCATTTCATGCGCTTTGAGATGCCGCTTAGCCCAATACGCTATCTGAAATATGAGCGACGTAAATTGAAGAAATGTGATAGAATTTCGCTGAATTCTTATATTAACCAAAATATAAAATGATCTAATCGGGTCTCTGTTTGCCATATCCTAGAAGTTTAGTATTGCATTTTACTCGCCATTTCATGCGCTTTGAGATGCCGCTTAGCCCAATACGCTATCTGAAATAGGAGCGACGTAAATTGAACAAATGTGATAGAATTTCGCTGAATTCTTAAATTAACTATAATATAAAATGATCTAATCGGGTCACTGATTGCCCTATCATAGAAGTTTAATAGTGCATTTTACTCGCCATTCCACGCGCTTTAAGTTGCCGCCTAGCCCAGTACGCTATCTGAAATAGGAGCGACGTAAATTGAACAAATGTGATAGAATTTTGCTGAATTCTTAAATTAACCATAACATAAAATGATCTAATCGGGTCTCTGTTTGCCCTACCCTAGTAGTTTAATAGTGCATTTTACTCGCCATTTCATGCGCTTTGAGATGCCGCTTAGCCTAATACGCTATCTGAAATAGGAGCGACGAAAGTTGAACAAATGTGATAGAATTTCGCTGAATTATTTTATTAACCAGAATGTAAAATGATCTAATCTGGTCTCTGTTCGCCCTAGCCTGGAAGTTTAATAGTGGATTTTACTCGGCATTCCACGCGCTTTAAGATGCCGCCTAGCCCAGTACGCTATCTGAAATAGGAGCGACCTAAATTGAACGAATGTGATAGAATTTTGCTGAATTCTTAAATTAACCATAATATAAAATGATCTAATCGGGTCTCTGCTTGCCCTACCCTAGAAGTTTAACAGTGCATTTTACTCGCCATTTCATGCGCTTTGAGATGCCGCATAGCCCAATACGCTATCTGAAATAGGAGCGACGTAAATTGAACAAATGTGATAGAATTTCTGTGAATTCTTATATTAACCTCAATGTAAAATGATCACATCGGGTCTCTCTTCGCCCTACCATAGAAGTCTTATAGTGCATTTCACTCGCCATTTCATGCGCTTTGAGATGCCGCTTAGCCTAATACGCTATCTGAAATAGGAGCGATACAAGTTGAACAAATGTGATAGAATTTCGCTGAACTCTTTTATTAACCATAATGTAAAATGATCTAATCGGATCTCTGTTCGCCCTAGCCTAGAACTTTAATAGTGCATTTTATTCGCCATTTCATACGCTTTGAGATGCCGCTTTGCCCAATACGCTATCTGAAATAGGAGCGACGTAAATTGAACAAATGTGATAGAATTTCACTTAATTCTTATATTAACCAAAATATAAAATGATCTAATCGGGTCTCTGATTGCCCTAGCATAGAAGTTTAATTGTGCATTTTACTCTCCATTCCGCGCGCTTTGAGATGCCGCTTAGCCCAATACGCTATCTGAAATAGGAGCGACGTAAATTGAACAAACGTGATAGAATTTCACTGAATTCTTAAATTAACCATAATATAAAATGATCTAATCGGGTCTCTGTTTGACCTACCCTAGAAGTTTAATAGTGCATTTTACTCGCCATTTCATGTGCTTTGAGATGCCGCATAGCCTAATACGCTATCTGGAATAGGAGCGACGTAAATTGATCAAATGTGATAGAATTTCCCTGAATACTTATATTAACCTTAATGTAAAATGATCTAATCGGCTCTCTGTTCGCCCTACCATAGAAGTCTAATAGTGCATTTCACTCGCCATTTCATGCGCTTTGAGATGCCGCTTAGCCCAATACGCTATCTGAAATAGGAGCGACGTAAATTGAACAAATCTGATAGAATTTTGCTGAATTCTTAAATTAACCATAATATGAAATGATCTAATCGGGTATCTGTTTGCCCTACCCTACAAGCTTAATATTGCATTTTACTCGCCATTTCATGCGCTTTGAGCTGCCGCTTAGCCCAATACGCTATCTGAAATAGGAGCGACTTATGTTGAAAAAATGTGATAGAATTTCGCTGAATTCTTTTATGAACCATAATGTAAATTGATCTAATCGGTTCTCTGTTCTCCCTAGCCTAGAAGTTTAATAGTGCATTTTATTCTCCATTTCATGCGCCTTGAGATGCCGCTTAGCCCAATACGCTATCTGAAATAGGAGCGACGTAAATTGAGCAACTGCGATGGAATTTCCCTGAAATCTTATATTAAACAAAATATAAAATGATCTAATCGGGTCTCTGATTACCCTATCATAGAAGTTTAGTAGTGCATTTTACTCGCCATTCCACGCGCTTCAAGATGCCGCCTAGCCCAGTACGCTACCTGAAATAGGAGCGACGTAAATTGAACAGATGTGATAAAATTTAGCTGACATCTTAAATTAACCATATTATAAAATGATCTAATCGGGTCTCTGTTTGCCCAACCCTAGAAGTTTAATAGTGCATTTTACTCGCCATTTCATGCGCCTTCAGATGCGTCTTAGCCCAATACGCTATCTGAAATAGGAGCGACGTAAATTGAACAAATGTGACAGAATTTCCCTGAAATCTTATATTAAACAAAATATAAAATGATCTAATCGGGTCACTGATTGCCCTATCATAGAAGTTTAATAGTGCATTTTCCTCGCCATTCCACGCGCTTTAAGTTGCCGCCTAGCCCAGTACGCTATCTGAAATAGGAGCGACGTAAATTGAACAAATGTGATAGAATTTTGCTGAATTCTTAAATTAACCATAATATGAGATGATGTAATCGGGTCTCTGCTTGCCCTACCCTAGAAGTTTAATAGTGCATTTTACTCGCCATTTCATGCGCTTTGAGATGCCGCTTAGCCCAATACGCTATCTGAAATAGGAGCGACGTAAATTGAACAAATGTGACAGAATTTTGCTGAATTCTTAAATTAACCATAAAATAAAATGATCTAATCGGGTCTCTGTTCTCCCTAGCATAGAAGTTTAATAGTGCATTTTATTCTCCATTTCATGCGCTTTGAGATGCCGCTTAGCCCAATACGCTAACTGAAATAGGAGCGACGTAAGTTGAACAAATGTGATAGAATTTCGCTGAATTATTTTATTAACCAGAATGTAAAATGATCTAATCTGGTCTCTGTTCGCCCTAGCCTGGAAGTTTAATAGTGGATTTTACTCGGCATTCCACGCGCTTTAAGATGCCGCCTAGCCCAGTACGCTATCTGAAATACGAGCGACCTAAATTGAACGGATGTGATAGAATTTTGCTGAATTCTTAAATTAACCATAATATAAAATGATCTAATCGGGTCTCTGCTTGCCCTACCCTAGAAGTTTAACAGTGCATTTTACTCGCCATTTCATGCGCTTTGAGATGCCGCATAGCCCAATACGCTATCTGAAATAGGAGCGACGTAAATTGAACAAATGTGATAGAATTTCTGTGAATTCTTATATTAACCTCAATGTAAAATGATCACATCGGGTCTCTCTTCGCCCTACCATAGAAGTCTTATAGTGCATTTCACTCGCCATTCCACGCGCTTTAAGATGCCGCCTAGCCCAGTACGCTATCTGAAATACGAGCGACCTAAATTGAACGGATGTGATAGAATTTTGCTGAATTCTTAAATTAACCAGAATATAAAATGATCTAATCGAGTCTCTGCTTGCCCTACCCTAGAAGTTTAATAGTGCATTTTACTCGTCATTTCATGCGCTTTGAGATGCCGCTTAGCCTAATACGCTATCTGAAATAGGAGCGATATAAGTTGAACAAATGTGATAGAATTTCGCTGAACTCTTTTATTAACCATAATGTAAAATGATCTAATCGGATCTCTGTTCGCCCTAGCCTAGAACTTTGATAGTGCATTTTATTCGCCATTTCATACGCTTTGAGATGCCGCTTTGCCCAATACGCTATCTGAAATAGGAGCGACGTAAATTGAACAAATGTGATAGAATTTCACTTAATTCTTATATTAACCAAAATATAAAATGATCCAATCGGGTCTCTGATTGCCCTAGCATAGAAGTTTAATTGTGCATTTTACTCTCCATTCCGCGCGCTTTGAGATGCCGCTTAGCCCAATACGCTATCTGAAATAGGAGCGACGTAAATTGAACAAACGTGATAGAATTTCACTGAATTCTTAAATAAACCATAATATAAAATGATCTAATCGGGTCTCTGTTTGACCTACCCTAGAAGTTTAATAGTGCATTTTACTCGCCATTTCATGTGCTTTGAGATGCCGCATAGCCTAATACGCTATCTGGAATAGGAGCGACGTAAATTGATCAAATGTGATAGAATTTCCCTGAATACTTATATTAACCTTAATGTAAAATGATCTAATCGGCTCTCTGTTCGCCCTACCATAGAAGTCTAATAGTGCATTTCACTCGCCATTTCATGCGCTTTGAGATGCCGCTTAGCCCAATACGCTATCTGAAATAGGAGCGACGTAAATTGAACAAATGTGATAGAATTTTGCTGAATTCTTAAATTAACCATAATATAAAATGATCTAATCGGGTCTCTGTTTGACCTACCCTAGAAGTGTAATAGGGCATTTTACTCGCCATTTCATGTGCTTTGAGATGCCGCATAGCCCAATACACTATCTGGAATAGGAGCGACGTAAATTGATCAAATGTGATAGAATTTCCCTGAATTCCTTTATTAACCTTAATGTAAAATGATCTAATCGGGTCTCTGTTCGCCCTACCATAGAAGTCTAATAGTGCATTTCACTCGCCATTTCATGCGCTTTGAGATGCCGCTTAGCCCAATACGCTATCTGAAATAGGAGCGACGTAAATTGAACAAATGTGATAGAATTTTGCTGAATTCTTAAATTAACCATAATATAAAATGATCTAATCGGGTCTCTGTACGCCCTACCATAGAAATCTAATAGTGCATTTTACTCGCCATTTCATGCGCTTTGGGATGCCGCTTGGCCCAATACGCTATCTGAAATAGGAGCGACGTAAATTGAACAAATGTGATAGAATTTTGCTGAAATCTTATATTAAACAAAATATAAAATGATCTAATCGGGTCTCTGATTGCCCTATCATAGAAGTTTAGTAGTGCATTTTGCTCGCCCTTCCACGCGCTTTATGATGCCGCCTAGCCCAGTACGCTATCTGAAATAGGAGCGACGTAGGTTGAACAAATGTGATAGAGTTTCCTTGAATTCTTATATTAACCAAAATATAAAATGATCTGATCGGGTCCCTGATTGCCCTATCATAGAAGTTTAATAGTGCATTTTACTCGCCATTCCACGCGCTTTAAGATGCCGCCTAGCCCAGTACGCTATCTGAAATTGGAGCGACGTAAATTGAACAAATGTGATAGAATTTTGCTGAATTCTTAAATTAACCATAATACTAGATGATGTAATCGGGTCTCTGCTTGCCCTACCCTAGAAGTTTAATAGTGCATTTTACTCGCCATTTCATGCGCTTTCAGATGCCGCTTAGCCCAATACGCTATCTGAAATAGGAGCGACGTAAATTGAACAAATGTGATAGAATTTCGCTGAATTCTGAAATTAACTATAATATAAAATGATCTAATCGGGTCTCTGTACGCCCTACCATAGAAATCTAATAGTGCATTTTACTCGCCATTTCATGCGCTTTGAGATGCCGCTTAGCCCAACACGCTATCTGAAATAGGAACGACGTAAATTGAATAAATGTGATGGAATTTCGCTGAATTCTTATATTAACCAAAATATAAAATGATCTAATCGGGTCTCTTATTGCCCTATCATAGAAGCTTAATAGTGCATTTTAATCGCCATTCCACGCGCTTTAAGGTGCCGCCTATCCCAGTACGCTATCTGAAATACGAACGACGTAAATTGAACAAAAGTGATAGAATTTTGCTGAATGATTAAATTATCCATAATATAAAATGATCTAATCGGGTCTCTGTTTGCCCTACCCTAGAAGTTTAATAGTGCATTTTACTCGCCATTTCATGCGCTTTGAGATGCCGCTTAGCCCAATACGCTATATAAAACGTGAGCGACGTAAATTGAACAAATGTGATAGAATTTCGATGAATTCTTATATTAACCAAAATATAAAATGATCTAATCGGGTCTCTGATTGCCCTATCATAGAAGTTTAATAGTGCATTTTACTCGCCATTCCACGCGCTTTAAGCTGACGCCTAGCCCAGTACGCTATCTGAAATAGGAGCGACGTAAATTGAACAAATGTGATAGAATTTTGCTGAATTCATAAATTAACCATAATATAAAATGGTCTAATCGGGTCACTGCTTGTCCTACCCTAGAAGTTTAATAGTGCATTTTACTCGTCATTTCATGCGCTTAGAGATGCCGCTTTGCCCAATACGCTATCTGAAATAGGAGCGACGTAAATTGAACGAATGTGATAGTATTTCGCTGAATTCTTAAATTAACCATAATATAAAATGATCTAGTCGGGTCTCTGTTTGCCCTACCCTAGAACTTTAATAGTGCATTTTACTCCTCATTTCATGCAGTTTGAGATGCCGCTTAGCCCAATACGCTATCTGAAATAGGAGCGATATAAATTGAACAAATGTGATAGAATTTCGCTGAATTCTTATATTAACCAAAATATAAAATGATCTAATCGGGTCTCTGATTGCCCTATCATAGAAGTTTAATAGTGCATTTTACTCGCCATTCCACGCGCTTTATGCTGACGCCTAGCCCAGTACGCTATCTGAAATTGGAGCGACGTAAATTGAACAAATGTGATTGAATCTTGCTGAATTCTTAAATTAACCATAATATAAAATGATCTAATCGGGTCTCAGTTTGCCCTACCCTAGAAGTTTAATAGTGCGTTTTACTCGCCATTTCATGCGCATTGAGATGCCGCTTAGCCCAATACGCTATCTGAAATAGGAGCGACGTAAGGTGAACAAATGTGATAGAATTTCGCTGAATTCTTTTATTAACCACAATGTAAAATGATCTAATCGGGTCTCTGTTCGCCCTAGCCTAGAAGTATAATAGTGCATTTTACTCGCCATTTCATGCGCTTTGAGATGCCGCTTAGCCCAATACGCTATCTGAAATAGGAGCGACGTAAATTGAACAAATGTGATAGAATTTCGCTGAATTCTTAAATTAACCATAATATAAAATGATCTAATCGGGTCTCTGTTCGCCCTACCATAGAAGTCTAATAGTGCATTTCACTCGCCATTCCACGCTCTTTAAGATGCCGCCGAGCCCTGTACGGTATCTGAAATAGGAGCGCCGTAAATTGAACAAATGTGATAGAATTTTGCTGAATTCTTAAATTAACCAAAATATAAAATGATCTAATCGGGTCTCTTATTGCCCTATCAAAGAAGCTTAATAGTGCATTTTAATCGCCATTCCACGCGCTTTAAGGTGCCGCCTAGCCCAGTACGCTATCTGAAATACGAACGACGTAAATTGAACAGAAGTGATAGAATTTTGCTGAATGATTAAATTAACCATAATATAAAATGATCTAATCGGGTCTCTGTTTGCCCTACCCTAGAAGTTTAATAGTGCATTTCACTCGTAATTTCATGCGCTTTGAGATGCCGCTTAGGCCAATACGCTATCTGAAATAGGAGCGACGTAAATTGAACAAATGTGATAGAATTTCCCTGAATTCTTATATTATCCTTAATGTAAAATGATCTAATCGGGTCTCTGTTCGACCAACCCTAGAAGTTTAATAGTGCATTTCACTCGTCATTTCATGCGCTTTGAGATGCCGCTTAGCCCTATAAGCTATCTGAAATAGCAGCGACGTAAATTGAATAAATGTGATAGAATTTCGCTGAATTCTTATATTAACCAAATTATAAAATGATCTAATCGGGTCTCTGATTGCCCTATTATAGATGTTCAATAGTGCATTTTACTCGCCATTCCACGCGCTTTAAGATGCCGCTTAGTCCAGTACGCTATCCGAAATAGGAGCGACGTAAATTGAACAAATGTGATAGAATTACGCTTAATTCTTATATTAACATTAATATAAAATGATCTAATCGGGTCTCTGATTGCCCTATCATAGAAGGCTAACAGTGCATTTTACTCGCCATTCCACGCGCTTTAAGATGCCGCCTCGCCCAGTACGCTATCTGAAATACGAGCGACTTAAATTGAACAAATGTGATAGAATTACGCTTAATTCTTATATTAACATTAATATAAAATGATCTAATCGGGTCTCTGATTGCCCTATCATAGAAGGCTAATAGTGCATTTTACTCGCCATTCCACGCGCTTTAAGATGCCGCCTCGCCCAGTACGCTATCTGAAATAGGAGCGACGTAAATTGAACAAATGTGATAGAATTTTGCTGAATTCTTAAATTAACCATAATATAAAATGATCTAATCGGGTCTCTGTTTGCCCTACCCTAGAAGTTTAATAGTGCATTTTATTCGCCATTCCATGCGCTTTGAGATCCCGCTTGGCCCAATTCGCTATCTGAAATAGGAGCGACGTAAATTGAACAAATGGGATAGGATTTCGCTGAATTCTTATATTAACCAAAATATGAAATGATCTAATCGGGTCTCTGATTGCCCTATCATAGAAGGCTAATAGTGCATTTTTCCCGCTATTACACGCGCTTTAAGATGGCGGCTAGCCCAGTAGGCTATCTGAAATAGGAGTGACGTAAATTGAACAAATGTGATAGAATTACGCTTAATTCTTATATTAACCGTAATATAAAATGATCTAATCGTTTCTCTGTTTGTCCTACCCTAGAAGTTTAATAGTGCATTTCACTCGTAATTTCATGCGCTTTGAGATGCCGCTTAGCCCAATACGCTATCTGAAATAGGAGCGACGTAAATTGAACAAATGTGATAGAATTTCCCTGAATCCTTATATTATCCTTAATGTAAAATGATCTATTCGGGTCTCTGTTCGACCTACCCTAGAAGTTTAATAGTGCATTTCACTCGTCATTTCATGCGCTTTGAGATGCCGCTTAGCCCTATAAGCTATCTGAAATAGGAGCGACGTAAATTGAATAAATGTGATAGAATATCGCTGAATTCTTATATTAACCAAATTATAAAATGATCTAATCGGGTCACTGATTGCCCTATTATAGAAGTTCAATAGTGCGTTTTACTCGCCATTCCACGCGCTTTAAGATGCCGCCTCGCCCAGTACGCTATCTGAAATAGGAGCGACGTAAATTGAACAAATGTGATAGAATTTTGCTGAATTCCTAAATTGACGGTAATATAAAATGATCTAATCGGGTCTCTGATTGCCCTATCATAGAAGTTTAGGAGTGCATTTTACTCGGCATTTCATGCGCTTTGAGATGCCGCTTAGCACAGTACGCTATCTGAAATATGAGCGACGTGAATTGAACAAATGTGATAGAATTTTGCTGAATTCTTATATTAACCTTAATGTAAAATGATCTAATCGGGTCTCTGTTCGCCCTACCCTAGAAGTTTAATGTTGCATTTCACTCGTCATTTCATGCGCCTTGAGATGCCGCCTAGCCCAGTACACTATCTTAAATAGCAGCGACGTAAATTGAACAAATGTGATAGAATTTCCCTGAAATCTTATATTAACCAAAATATAAAATGATCTAATCGGGTCTCTGATTGCCCTATCATAGAAGTTTAATAGTGCATTTTACTCGCCATTCCACGCGCTTTAAGCTGACGCCTAGCCCAGTACGCTATCTGAAATAGGAGCGACGTAAATTGAACAAATGTGATAGAATTTTGCTGAATTCTTAAATTAACCATAATATAAAATGGTCTAATCGGGTCACTGCTTGTCCTACCCTAGAAGTTTAATAGTGCATTTTACTCGTCATTTCATGCGCTTTGAGATGCCGCTTTGCCCAATACGCTATCTGAAATAGGAGCGACGTAAATTGAACGAATGTGATAGTATTTCGCTGAATTCTTAAATTAACCACAATATAAAATGATCTAGTCGGGTCTCTGTTTGCCCTACCCTAGAACTTTAATAGTGCATTTTACTCCTCATTTCATGCGGTTTGAGATGCCGCTTAGCCCAATACGCTATCTGAAATAGGAGCGACGTAAATTGAACGAATGTGATAGTATTTCGCTGAATTCTTAAATTAACCATAATATAAAATGATCTAGTCGGGTCTCTGTTTGCCCTACCCTAGAACTTTAATAGTGCATTTTACTCCTTATTTCATGCGCTTTGAGATGCCGCTTAGCCCAATACGCTATCTGAAATAGGAGCGATATAAATTGAACAAATGTGATAGAATTTCGCTGAATTCTTATATTAACCAAAATATAAAATGATCTAATCGGGTCTCTGATTGCCCTATCATAGAAGTTTAATAGTGCATTTTACTCGCCATTCCACGCGCTTTATGCTGACGCCTAGCCCAGTACGCTATCTGAAATTGGAGCGACGTAAATTGAACAAATGTGATAGAATTTCGCTGAATTCTTATATGAACCAAAATATAAAATGATATAATCGGGTCTCTGATTGCCCTATCATAGAAGTTTAATAGTGCATTTTACTCGACATTCCGGGCGCTTTAAGATGCCGCCTAGCCCAGTACGCTATCTGAAATAGGAGCGACGTAAATTGAACAAATGTGATTGAATTTTGCTGAATTCTTAAATTAACCATAATATAAAATGATCTAATCGGGTCTCAGTTTGCCCTACCCTAGAAGTTTAATAGTGCGTTTTACTCGCCATTTCATGCGCATTGAGATGCCGCTTAGCCCAATACGCTATCTGAAATAGGAGCGACGTAAGGTGAACAAATGTGATAGAATTTCGCTGAATTCTTTTATTAACCATAATGTAAAATGATCTAATCGGGTCTCTGTTCGCCCTAGCCTAGAAGTATATAGTGCATTTTACTCGCCATTCATGCGCTTTGAGATGCCGCTTAGCCCAATACGCTATCTGAAATAGGAGCTACGTAAATTGACCAAATGTGATAGAATTACGCTTAATTCTTATATTAACATTAATATAAAATGATCTAATCGGGTCTCTGATTGCCCTATCATAGAAGGCTAATAGTGCATTTCACTCGCCATTCCACGCTCTTTAAGATGCCGCCGAGCCCTGTACGGTATCTGAAATAGGAGCGCCGTAAATTGAACAAATGTGATAGAATTTTGCTGAATTCTTAAATTAACCAAAATATAAAATGATCTAATCGGGTCTCTTATTGCCCTATCAAAGAAGCTTAATAGTGCATTTTAATCGCCATTCCACGCGCTTTAAGGTGCCGCCTAGCCCAGTACGCTATCTGAAATTGGAGCGACGTAAATTGAACAAATGTGATAGAATTTCCCTGGATTCTTATATTAACCTTAATGTAAAAAGATCTAATCGGGTCTCTTCTTGCCCTATCCTAGAAGTTTAATACTGCAATTTACTCGCCATTTCATGCTCTTTGAGATGCCGCTTAGCCAATACGCTATCTGAAATAGGAGCGACGTAAATTGAACAAATGTGATAGAATTTCGCTGAATTCTTAAATTAACCATAATATAAAATGATCTAATCGGGTCTCTGTTCGCCCCACCATAGAAGTCTAATAGTGCATTTCACTCGCCATTCCACGAGCTTTAAGATGCCGTCGAGCCCAGTACGGTATCTGAAATAGGAGCGACGTAAATTGAACAAATGTGATAGAATTTCGCTGAATTCTTAAATTAACCATAATATAAAATGATCTAATCGGGTCACTCTTTGCCCTACCCTAGAAGTTTAATAGTGCACTTCACTCGTCATTTCATGCGCTTTGAGATGCCGCTTTGCCCAATACGCTATCTGAAATAGGAGCGACGTAAATTGAACGAATGTGATAGAATTTCGCTCAATTCTTAATTAACCATAATATAAAATGATCTAATCGGGTCTCTGTTTGCCCTACCCTAGAACTTTAATAGTGCATTTTACTCGTCTTTCATGCGCTTTGAGATGCCGCTTAGCCTAATACGCTATCTGAAATAGGAGCGATAAAAGTTGAAAAAATGTGATAGAATTTCGCTGAATTCTTTTATGAACCATAATGTAAATTGATCTAACCGGGTCTCTGTTCTCCCTAGCCTAGAAGTTTAATAGTGCATTTTATTCTCCATTTCATGCGCCTTGAGATGCCGCTTAGCCCAATACGCTATCTGAAATAGGAGCTACGTAAATTGACCAAATGTGATAGAATTACGCTTAATTCTTATATTAACATTAATATAAAATGATCTAATCGGGTCTCTGAT
>CAKAJE020001161.1:0-55440 GCA_916610135.2 Macropis europaea | reverse complement strand
CAGAGACCCGATTAGATCATTTTATATTTTGGTTAATATAAGAATTCAGCGAAATTCTATCACATTTGTTCAATTTACGGCGCTCCTATTTCAGATAGCGTATTGGGCTAAGCGGCATCTCAAAGCGCATGAAATGACGAATAAAATGCACAATTAAGCTTCTACGCTAGGGCGAACAGAGACCCGATTAGATCATTTTACGTTATGGTTAATAAAAGAATTCAGTGAAATTCTATCACATTTGATCAATTTACGTCGCTCCTATTTCAGATAGCGTACTGGGCTAAGCGGCATCTCAAAGCGCAAGAAATGGCGAGTAAAATGCACTATTAAACTTCTAGGGTAGGGCAATCAGAGACCTGATTCGATCATTTTACATTATAGTTAATTTAAGAATTCAGCAAAATTCTATCACATTTGTTCAACTTACGTCGCTCCTATTTCAGATAGCGTACTGGGCTAGGCGGCACCTTAAAGCTCGTGGAATGGCGAGTAAAATGCACTATTAAACTTCTATGATAGGGCAATCAGAGACCCGATTAGATCATTTTATATTTTGGTTAATATAAGAATTCAGCGAAATTCTATCACATTTGTTCAATTTACGTCGCTCCTATTTCAGATAGCTTATTGGGCTAAGCGGCATCGCAAAGCGCATGAAATGACGAGTGAAATGCACTATTAAACTTCTAGGGTAGGGCAAACAGAGACCCGATTAGATCATTTTACATTAAGGTTAATATAAGAATTCAGGGAAATTCTATCACATTTGTTCAACATACGTCGCTCCTATTTCAGATAGCGTACTGGGCTAGGCGGCATCTTAAAGCGCGTGGAATGGCGAGTAAAATGCACTATTAAACTTCTAGGGTAGGGCAAGCAGAGACCCGATTAGATCATTTTATAATATGGTTAATTTAAGAATTCAGTAAAATTCTATCACATTCGTTCAATTTAGGTCGCTCCTATTTCAGATAGCGTATTGGGCTATGCGGCATCTCAAAGCGCATGAAATGGCGAGTGAAATGCACTATAAGACTTCTATGCTAGGGCAATCAGAGACCCGATTAGATCATTTTATATTTTGGTTAATATAAGAATTCAGCGAAATTCTATCACATTTGTTCAATTTACGTCGCTCGTATTTCAGATAGCGTATTGGGCTAAGCGGCATCTCAAAGCGCATGAAATCGCGAGTGAAATGCACTATTAATCTTCTATGGTAGGGCAATCAGAGACCCCATTAGATCATTTTATATTATGGTTAATATAAGAATTCAGCGAGATTCTATCACATTTGTTCAATTTACGTCGCTGATATTTCAGATAGCGTATTGGGCTATGCGGCATCTCAAAGCGCATGAAATGACGAGTAAAATGCACTATTAAACTTCTAGGGTAGGGCAAACAGAGACCCGATTAGATCATTTTATATTACGGTTAATATAAGAATTCAGCGTAATTCTATCACATTTGTTCAACTTACGTCGCTCCTATTTCAGATAGCGTACTGGGCAAGGCCGTATCTCAAAGCGCGTGGAAGGGCGAGTAAAATGCACTACTAAACTTCTATGATAGGGCAATCAGAGACCCCATTAGATCATTTTATATTATGGTTAATTTAAGAATTCAGCGAAATTCTATCACATTTGTTCAATTTACGTCTCTCCTATGTCAGATAGCGTATTGGGCTAAGCGGCATCTCAAAGCGCATGAAATGGCGAGTGAAATGCACTATTAAACTTCTAGGCTAGGGCGAACAGAGACCTGATTAGATCATTTTATATTATGGTTAATTCAAGAATTCTTCGAAAATCTATCACATTTGTTCAATTTACATCGCTCCTAATTCAGATAGCGTACTGGGCTAAGCGGCATCTCAAAGGGCATGAAATGGCGAGTAAAATGCACTATTAAACTTCTAGGATAAGGCAAACAGAGACCCGATTAGATCATTTTATATTACGGTTAATATAAGAATTCAGCGAGATTCTCTCACATTTGTTCAATTTACGTCGCTGATATTTCAGATAGCGTATTGGGCTAAGCGGCATCTCAAAGCGCAAGAAATGGCGAGTAAAATGAACTATTAAACTTCTAGGGTAGGGCAATCAGAGACCCGATTCGATCATTTTACATTATGGTTAATTTAAGAATTCAGCAAAATTCTATCACATTTGTTCAACTTACGTCGCTCCTATTTCAGATAGCGCACTGGGCTAGGCGGCACCTTAAAGCGCGTGGAATGGCGAGTAAAATGCACTATTAAACTTCTATGATAGGGCAATCAGAGACCCGACTAGATCATTTTATATTTTGGTTAATATAAGAATTCAGCGAAATTCTATCACATTTGTTCAATTGACGTCGCTTCTATTTCAGATAGCGTATTGGGCTAAGCGGCATCTCAAAGCGCATGAAATGGCGAATAAAATGCACTATTAAACTTCTAGGCTAGGGCGAACAGAGACCTGATTAGATCATTTTATATTATGGTTAATTCAAGAATTCTTCGAAAATCTATCACATTTGTTCAATTTACATCGCTCCTAATTCAGATAGCGTACTGGGCTAAGCGGCATCTCAAAGGGCATGAAATGGCGAGTAAAATGCACTATTAAACTTCTAGGATAAGGCAAACAGAGACCCGATTAGATCATTTTATATTACGGTTAATATAAGAATTCAGCGAGATTCTCTCACATTTGTTCAATTTACGTCGCTGATATTTCAGATAGCGTATTGGGCTAAGCGGCATCTCAAAGCGCAAGAAATGGCGAGTAAAATGAACTATTAAACTTCTAGGGTAGGGCAATCAGAGACCCGATTCGATCATTTTACATTATGGTTAATTTAAGAATTCAGCAAAATTCTATCACATTTGTTCAACTTACGTCGCTCCTATTTCAGATAGCGCACTGGGCTAGGCGGCACCTTAAAGCGCGTGGAATGGCGAGTAAAATGAACTATTAAACTTCTAGGGTAGGGCAATCAGAGACCCGATTCGATCATTTTACATTATGGTTAATTTAAGAATTCAGCAAAATTCTATCACATTTGTTCAACTTACGTCGCTCCTATTTCAGATAGCGTACTGGGCTAGGCGGCACCTTAAAGCGCGTGGAATGGCGAGTAAAATGCACTATTAAACTTCTATGATAGGGCAATCAGAGACCCGACTAGATCATTTTATATTTTGGTTAATATAAGAATTCAGCGAAATTCTATCACATTTGTTCAATTTACGTCGCTCCTATTTCAGATAGCTTATTGGGCTAAGCGGCATCGCAAAGCGCATGAAATGACGAGTGAAATGCACTATTAAACTTCTAGGGTAGGGCAAACAGAGACCCGATTAGATCATTTTACATTAAGGTTAATATAAGAATTCAGGGAAATTCTATCACATTTGTTCAACTTACGTCGCTCCTATTTCAGATAGCGTACTGGGCTAGGCGGCACCTTAAAGCGCGTGGAATGTCGAGTAAAATGCACTATTAAACTTCTATGATAGGGCAATCAGAGACCCGATTAGATCATTTTATATTTTGGTTAATATAAGAATTCAGCGAAATTCTATCACATTTGTTCAATTTACGTCGCTCCTATTTCAGATAGCTTATTGGGCTAAGCGGCATCGCAAAGCGCATGAAATGACGAGTGAAATGCACTATTAAACTTCTAGGGTAGGGCAAACAGAGACCCGATTAGATCATTTTATATTATGGTTAATTTAAGAATTCAGCAAAATTCTATCACATTTGTTCAATTTACGTCTCTCCTATTTCAGATAGCGTACTGGGCTAAGCGGCATCTCAAAGCGCGCGGAATGGCGAGTAAAATGCACTATTAAACTTCTAGGGTAGGGCAAACAGAGACCCGATTAGATCATTTTATATTACGGTTAATATAAGAATTCAGCGTAATTCTGTCACATTTGTTCAACTTACGTAGCTCCTATTTCAGATAGCGTACTGGGCTAGGCGGCAACTTAAAGCGCGTGGAATGGCGAGTAAAATGCACTATTAAACTTCTATGATAGGGCAATCAGAGACCCGATTAGATCATTTTATATTTTGGTTAATATAAGAATTCAGCGAAATTCTATCACATTTGTTCAATTTACGTCGCTCCTATGTCAGATAGCGTATTGGGCTAAGCGGCATGTCAAAGCGCATGAAATGGCGAGTGAAATGCACTATTAATCATCTAGGGTAGGGCAATCAGAGACCCCATTAGATCATTTTATATTATGGTTAATATAAGAATTCAGCGAAATTCTATCACATTTGTTCAACTTACGTCGCTCCTATTTCAGATAGCGTATTGGGCAAGGCGGTATCTCAAAGCGCGTGGAAGGGCGAGTAAAATGCACTACTAAACTTCTATGATAGGGCAATCAGAGACCCGATTAGATCATTTTATATTTTGGTTAATATAAGAATTCAGCGAAATTCTCTCACATTTGTTCAATTTACGTCGCTGATATTTCAGACAGCGTATTGCACTAAGCGGCATCTCAAAGCGCAAGACATGTCGAGTAAAATGCACTATTAAACTTCTAGGGTAGGGCAAACAGAGACCCGATAAGATCATTTTATATTATGGTTAATTTCAGAATTCAGCGAAATTCTCTCACATTTGTTCAATTTACGTCGCTGATGTTTCAGATAGCGTATTGGGCTAAGCGGCAACTCAAAGCGCGAGAAATGGCGAGTAAAATGCACTATTAAACTCTAGGGTAGGGCAAACAGAGACCCGATTAGATCATTTTATATTTTGGTTAATATAAGAATTCAGCGAAATTCTATCACATTTGTTCAATTTACGGCGCTCCTATTTCAGATAGCGTACTGGGCTAAGCGGCATCTCAAAGCGCAAGAAATGGCGAGTAAAATGCACTATTAAACTTCTAGGGTAGGGCAATCAGAGACCCGATTCGATCATTTTACATTATAGTTAATTTAAGAATTCAGCAAAATTCTATCACATTTGTTCAACTTACGTCGCTCCTATTTCAGATAGCGTACTGGGCTAGGCGGCACCTTAAAGCGCGTGGAATGGCGAGTAAAATGCACTATTAAACTTCTATGATAGGGCAATCAGAGACCCGATTAGATCATTTTATATTTTGGTTAATATAAGAATTCAGCGAAATTCTATCACATTTGTTCAATTTACGTCGCTCCTATTTCAGATAGCTTATTGGGCTAAGCGGCATCGCAAAGCGCATGAAATGACGAGTGAAATGCACTATTAAACTTCTAGGGTAGGGCAAACAGAGACCCGATTAGATCATTTTACATTAAGGTTAATATAAGAATTCAGGGAAATTCTATCACATTTGTTCAACATACGTCGCTCCTATTTCAGATAGCGTACTGGGCTAGGCGGCATCTTAAAGCGCGTGGAATGGCGAGTAAAATGCACTATTAAACTTCTAGGGTAGGGCAAGCAGAGACCCGATTAGATCATTTTATAATATGGTTAATTTAAGAATTCAGTAAAATTCTATCACATTCGTTCAATTTAGGTCGCTCCTATTTCAGATAGCGTATTGGGCTATGCGGCATCTCAAAGCGCATGAAATGGCGAGTGAAATGCACTATAAGACTTCTATGCTAGGGCAATCAGAGACCCGATTAGATCATTTTATATTTTGGTTAATATAAGAATTCAGCGAAATTCTATCACATTTGTTCAATTTACGTCGCTCGTATGTCAGATAGCGTATTGGGCTAAGCGGCATCTCAAAGCGCATGAAATCGCGAGTGAAATGCACTATTAATCTTCTATGGTAGGGCAATCAGAGACCCCATTAGATCATTTTATATTATGGTTAATATAAGAATTCAGCGAGATTCTATCACATTTGTTCAATTTACGTCGCTGATATTTCAGATAGCGTATTGGGCTATGCGGCATCTCAAAGCGCATGAAATGACGAGTAAAATGCACTGTTAAACTTCTAGGGTAGGGCAAACAGAGACCCGATTAGATCATTTTATATTACGGTTAATATAAGAATTCAGCGTAATTCTATCACATTTGTTCAACTTACGTCGCTCCTATTTCAGATAGCGTACTGGGCAAGGCCGTATCTCAAAGCGCGTGGAAGGGCGAGTAAAATGCACTACTAAACTTCTATGATAGGGCAATCAGAGACCCCATTAGATCATTTTATATTATGGTTAATTTAAGAATTCAGCGAAATTCTATCACATTTGTTCAATTTACGTCTCTCCTATGTCAGATAGCGTATTGGGCTAAGCGGCATCTCAAAGCGCATGAAATGGCGAGTGAAATGCACTATTAATCTTCGAGGGTAGGGCAATCAGAGACCCCATTAGATCATTTTATATTATGGTTAATTTAAGAATTCAGCGAAATTGTATCACATTTGTTCAATTTACGTCGCTCCTATGTCAGATAGCGTACTGGGCTAGGCGGCATCTCAAAGCGCATGAAACGGCGAGTAAAATGCACTATTAAACTTCTAGGATAAGGCAAACAGAGACCCGATTAGATCATTTTACATTAAGGTTAATATAAGAATTCAGCGAGATTCTCTCACATTTGTTCAATTTACGTCGCTGATATTTCAGATAGCGTATTGGGCTAAGCGGCATCTCAAAGCGCAAGAAATGGCGAGTAAAATGTACTGTTAAACTTCTAGGGTAGGGCAAACAGAGACCCGATTAGATCATTTTATATTATGGTTAATTTAAGAATTCAGCGAAATTGTATCACATTTGTTCAATTTACGTCGCTCATGTTGCAGATAGCGTATTGGGCTAAGCGGCATCTCAAAGCGCATGAAATGGCGAGTAAAACGCACTATTAAACTTCTAGGGTAAGGCAAACCGAGACCCGATTAGATCATTTAATATTACGGTTAATATAAGAATTCAGAGTAATTATATCACATTTGTTCAACATACGTCGCTCCTATTTCAGATAGTGTACTGGGCTAGGCGGCATCTTAAAGCGCGTGGAAGGGCGAGTAAAATGCACTACTAAACTTCTATGATAGGGCAATCAGAGTCCCGTTTAGATCATTTTATATTTTGTTTAATATAAGATTTCATGGAAATTCTATCACATTTGTTCAATTTACGTCGCTCCTATTTCAGATAGCGTATTGGGCTAAGCGGCATCTCAAAGCGCATGAAATGACGAGAGAAATGCACTATTAAAGTTCTTGGGTAGGGCAAACAGAGACCCGATTATATCATTTTATATTATGGTTAATTTAAGAATTCAGCGAAATTCTATCACATTTGGTCAATTTACGTCGCTCCTATTTCAGATACCTTATTGGGCTAAGCGGCATCTCAAAGCGCATGAAATGACGAGTGAAATGCACTATTAAGCTTCTAGGGTAGGACGAACGAAGACCCGATTAGATCATTTTACATTGAGGTTAATATAAGAATTCAGCGAAATTCTATCACATTTGTTCAATTTACGTCGCTCCTATTACAGATAGCTTATTGTGCTCAGCGGCATCTCAAAGCGCATGAAGTGACGAGTGCAATGCACTATTAAACCTCTAGGGTAAGGCAAGCAGAGACCCGATTAGATCATTTCATATTATGGTTAATTTAAGAAATCAGCAAAATTCTATCACATTTGTTCAATTTACGTCGTTCCTATTTCAGATAGCGTACTGGCCTAGGCGGCATCTTAAAGCGCGTGGAATGGCGAGTAAAATGCACTATTAAACTTCTATGATAGGGCAATCAGAGACCCGATTAGATCATTTTATATTATGGTTAATTTAAGAATTCAGCAAAATTCTATCACATTTGTTCAATTTACGTCGTTCCTATTGCAGATAGCGTCCTGTGCTAAGCGGCATCTAATGGCGCATGAAATGGCGAGTATAATGCACTATTAAACTTCTAGGATAAGGCAAACAGAGACCCGATTAGATCATTTTATGTTACGGTTAATATAAGAATTCAGCGTAATTCTATCACATTTGTTCAAGTTACGTCGCTCCTATTTCTGATAGCGTACTGGGCCAGGCGGCATCTTAAAGCGCGTGGAATGGCGGGTAAAATGCACTATTAAACTTCAATGATAGGGCAATCAGAGACCCGATTAGATCATTTTATGTTTTGGTTAATATAAGAATTCAGCGAAATTCTATCACATTTGTTCAATTTACGTCGCTCCTATTTCAGATAGCGTATTGGGGTAAGCTGCATCTCAAAGCGCATGAAATGGCGAGTAAAATGCACTACTAAACTTCTAGGGTAGGGCAAACAAAGACCCGATTAAATCATTTTATATTACGGTTAATTTAAGAATTCAGCGAAATTCTATCACATTTGTTCAATTTACGTCGCTCCTATTACAGATAGCTTATTGTGCTTAGCGGCATCTCAAAGCGCATGAAGTGACGAGTGAAATGCACTATTAAACTTCTAGGGTTGGTCGAAGAAAGACCCGATTAGATCATTTTACATTAAGGTAAATATAAGATTTCAGGGACATTCTATCACATTTGTTTAATTTATGTCGCTGCTATTTCAGATAGCGTATTGGGCTAAGCGGCATCTCAAAGCGCATGAAATGGCGAATAAAATGCACTATTAAACTTCTAGGCGAGGGCGAACAGAGACCCGATTAGATCATTTTACATTTTGATTAATAAAAGAATTCAGCGAAATTCTATCACATTTGCTCAATTTACGTCGCTCCTATTACAGATAGCTTATTGTGCTTAGCGGCATCTCAAAACGCATGAAGTGACGAGTGAAATGCACTATTAAACTTCTAGGGTAGGGCAAACAGAGACCCGATTAGATCATTTTATATTATGGTTAATTTAAGAATTCAGCAAAATTCTATCACATTTGTTCAATTTACGTCGCTCCTATTTCAGATAGCGTACTGGGCTAGGCGGCATCCTAAAGCGCGCGGAATGGCGAGTAAAATGCACTATTAAACTTCTATGCTAGGGCAATCCGAGACCCGATTAGATCATTTTATATTTTGTTTAATATAAGATTTCAGGGAAATTCTATCACATTTGTTCAATTTACGTCGCTCCTATTTCAGATAGCGTACTGGGCTAGGCGGCATGTTAAAGCGGGTGGAAAGGCGAGTAAAATGCACTATTAAACTTCTATGATAGGGCAATCAGAGACCCGATTAGATCATTTTATATTACGGTTAATATAAGAATTCAGCGTAATTCTATCACATTTGTTCAAGTTACGTCGCTCCTATTTCTGATAGCGTACTGGGCTAGGCGGCATCTTAAAGCGCGTGGAATGGCGGGTAAAATGCACTATTAAACTTCAATGATAGGGCAATCAGAGACCCGATTAGGTCATTTTATGTTTTGGTTAATATAAGAATTCAGCGAAATTCTATCACATTTGTTCAATTTACGTCGCTCCTATTTCAGATAGCGTATTGGGGTAAGCTGCAACTCAAAGCGCAAGACATGGCGAGTAAAATGCACTATTAAACTTCTAGGGTAGGGCAAACAGAGACCCGATAAGATGATTTTATATTATGGTTTATTTAAGAATTCAGAAAAATTCTATCACATTTGTTCAATTTACGTCGCTCCTATGTCAGATAGCGTATTGGGCTAAGCGGCATGTCAAAGCGCATGAAATGGCGAGTGAAATGCACTATTAATCATCTAGGGTAGGGCAATCAGAGACCCCATTAGATCATTTTATATTATGGTTAATATAAGAATTCAGCGAAATTCTATCACATTTGTTCAACTTACGTCGCTCCTATTTCAGATAGCGTATTGGGCAAGGCGGTATCTCAAAGCGCGTGGAAGGGCGAGTAAAATGCACTACTAAACTTCTATGATAGGGCAATCAGAGACCCGATTAGATCATTTTATATTTTGGTTAATATAAGAATTCAGCGAAATTCTCTCACATTTGTTCAATTTACGTCGCTGATATTTCAGACAGCGTATTGCACTAAGCGGCATCTCAAAGCGCAAGACATGTCGAGTAAAATGCACTATTAAACTTCTAGGGTAGGGCAAACAGAGACCCGATAAGATCATTTTATATTATGGTTAATTTCAGAATTCAGAGAAATTCTCTCACATTTGTTCAATTTACGTCGCTGATGTTTCAGATAGCGTATTGGGCTAAGCGGCAACTCAAAGCGCGAGAAATGGCGAGTAAAATGCACTATTAAACTCTAGGGTAGGGCAAACAGAGACCCGATTAGATCATTTTATATTTTGGTTAATATAAGAATTCAGCGAAATTCTATCACATTTGTTCAATTTACGGCGCTCCTATTTCAGATAGCGTATTGGGCTAAGCGGCATCTCAAAGCGCATGAAATGACGAATAAAATGCACAATTAAGCTTCTACGCTAGGGCGAACAGAGACCCGATTAGATCATTTTACGTTATGGTTAATAAAAGAATTCAGTGAAATTCTATCACATTTGATCAATTTACGTCGCTCCTATTTCAGATAGCGTACTGGGCTAAGCGGCATCTCAAAGCGCAAGAAATGGCGAGTAAAATGCACTATTAAACTTCTAGGGTAGGGCAATCAGAGACCCGATTCGATCATTTTACATTATAGTTAATTTAAGAATTCAGCAAAATTCTATCACATTTGTTCAACTTACGTCGCTCCTATTTCAGATAGCGTACTGGGCTAGGCGGCACCTTAAAGCGCGTGGAATGGCGAGTAAAATGCACTATTAAACTTCTATGATAGGGCAATCAGAGACCCGATTAGATCATTTTATATTTTGGTTAATATAAGAATTCAGCGAAATTCTATCACATTTGTTCAATTTACGTCGCTCCTATTTCAGATAGCTTATTGGGCTAAGCGGCATCGCAAAGCGCATGAAATGACGAGTGAAATGCACTATTAAACTTCTAGGGTAGGGCAAACAGAGACCCGATTAGATCATTTTACATTAAGGTTAATATAAGAATTCAGGGAAATTCTATCACATTTGTTCAACATACGTCGCTCCTATTTCAGATAGCGTACTGGGCTAGGCGGCATCTTAAAGCGCGTGGAATGGCGAGTAAAATGCACTATTAAACTTCTAGGGTAGGGCAAGCAGAGACCCGATTAGATCATTTTATAATATGGTTAATTTAAGAATTCAGTAAAATTCTATCACATTCGTTCAATTTAGGTCGCTCCTATTTCAGATAGCGTATTGGGCTATGCGGCATCTCAAAGCGCATGAAATGGCGAGTGAAATGCACTATAAGACTTCTATGCTAGGGCAATCAGAGACCCGATTAGATCATTTTATATTTTGGTTAATATAAGAATTCAGCGAAATTCTATCACATTTGTTCAATTTACGTCGCTCGTATGTCAGATAGCGTATTGGGCTAAGCGGCATCTCAAAGCGCATGAAATCGCGAGTGAAATGCACTATTAATCTTCTATGGTAGGGCAATCAGAGACCCCATTAGATCATTTTATATTATGGTTAATATAAGAATTCAGCGAGATTCTATCACATTTGTTCAATTTACGTCGCTGATATTTCAGATAGCGTATTGGGCTATGCGGCATCTCAAAGCGCATGAAATGACGAGTAAAATGCACTGTTAAACTTCTAGGGTAGGGCAAACAGAGACCCGATTAGATCATTTTATATTACGGTTAATATAAGAATTCAGGGAAATTCTATCACATTTGTTCAACTTACGTCGCTCCTATTTCAGATAGCGTACTGGGCTAGGCGGCACCTTAAAGCGCGTGGAATGTCGAGTAAAATGCACTATTAAACTTCTATGATAGGGCAATCAGAGACCCGATTAGATCATTTTATATTTTGGTTAATATAAGAATTCAGCGAAATTCTATCACATTTGTTCAATTTACGTCGCTCCTATTTCAGATAGCTTATTGGGCTAAGCGGCATCGCAAAGCGCATGAAATGACGAGTGAAATGCACTATTAAACTTCTAGGGTAGGGCAAACAGAGACCCGATTAGATCATTTTATGTTATGGTTAATTTAAGAATTCAGCAAAATTCTATCACATTTGTTCAATTTACGTCTCTCCTATTTCAGATAGCGTACTGGGCTAAGCGGCATCTCAAAGCGCGCGGAATGGCGAGTAAAATGCACTATTAAACTTCTAGGGTAGGGCAAACAGAGACCCGATTAGATCATTTTATATTACGGTTAATATAAGAATTCAGCGTAATTCTGTCACATTTGTTCAACTTACGTAGCTCCTATTTCAGATAGCGTACTGGGCTAGGCGGCAACTTAAAGCGCGTGGAATGGCGAGTAAAATGCACTATTAAACTTCTATGATAGGGCAATCAGAGACCCGATTAGATCATTTTATATTTTGGTTAATATAAGAATTCAGCGAAATTCTATCACATTTGTTCAATTTACGGCGCTCCTATTTCAGATAGCGTATTGGGCTAAGCGGCATCTCAAAGCGCATGAAATGACGAATAAAATGCACAATTAAGCTTCTACGCTAGGGCGAACAGAGACCCGATTAGATCATTTTACGTTATGGTTAATAAAAGAATTCAGTGAAATTCTATCACATTTGATCAATTTACGTCGCTCCTATTTCAGATAGCGTACTGGGCTAAGCGGCATCTCAAAGCGCAAGAAATGGCGAGTAAAATGCACTATTAAACTTCTAGGGTAGGGCAATCAGAGACCCGATTCGATCATTTTACATTATAGTTAATTTAAGAATTCAGCAAAATTCTATCACATTTGTTCAACTTACGTCGCTCCTATTTCAGATAGCGTACTGGGCTAGGCGGCACCTTAAAGCTCGTGGAATGGCGAGTAAAATGCACTATTAAACTTCTATGATAGGGCAATCAGAGACCCGATTAGATCATTTTATATTTTGGTTAATATAAGAATTCAGCGAAATTCTATCACATTTGTTCAATTTACGTCGCTCCTATTTCAGATAGCTTATTGGGCTAAGCGGCATCGCAAAGCGCATGAAATGACGAGTGAAATGCACTATTAAACTTCTAGGGTAGGGCAAACAGAGACCCGATTAGATCATTTTACATTAAGGTTAATATAAGAATTCAGGGAAATTCTATCACATTTGTTCAACATACGTCGCTCCTATTTCAGATAGCGTACTGGGCTAGGCGGCATCTTAAAGCGCGTGGAATGGCGAGTAAAATGCACTATTAAACTTCTAGGGTAGGGCAAGCAGAGACCCGATTAGATCATTTTATAATATGGTTAATTTAAGAATTCAGTAAAATTCTATCACATTCGTTCAATTTAGGTCGCTCCTATTTCAGATAGCGTATTGGGCTATGCGGCATCTCAAAGCGCATGAAATGGCGAGTGAAATGCACTATAAGACTTCTATGCTAGGGCAATCAGAGACCCGATTAGATCATTTTATATTTTGGTTAATATAAGAATTCAGCGAAATTCTATCACATTTGTTCAATTTACGTCGCTCGTATGTCAGATAGCGTATTGGGCTAAGCGGCATCTCAAAGCGCATGAAATCGCGAGTGAAATGCACTATTAATCTTCTATGGTAGGGCAATCAGAGACCCCATTAGATCATTTTATATTATGGTTAATATAAGAATTCAGCGAGATTCTATCACATTTGTTCAATTTACGTCGCTGATATTTCAGATAGCGTATTGGGCTATGCGGCATCTCAAAGCGCATGAAATGACGAGTAAAATGCACTATTAAACTTCTAGGGTAGGGCAAACAGAGACCCGATTAGATCATTTTATATTACGGTTAATATAAGAATTCAGCGTAATTCTATCACATTTGTTCAACTTACGTCGCTCCTATTTCAGATAGCGTACTGGGCAAGGCCGTATCTCAAAGCGCGTGGAAGGGCGAGTAAAATGCACTACTAAACTTCTATGATAGGGCAATCAGAGACCCCATTAGATCATTTTATATTATGGTTAATTTAAGAATTCAGCGAAATTCTATCACATTTGTTCAATTTACGTCGCTCCTATGTCAGATAGCGTATTGGGCTAAGCGGCATCTCAAAGCGCATGAAATGGCGAGTGAAATGCACTATTAAACTTCTAGGCTAGGGCGAACAGAGACCTGATTAGATCATTTTATATTATGGTTAATTCAAGAATTCTTCGAAAATCTATCACATTTGTTCAATTTACATCGCTCCTAATTCAGATAGCGTACTGGGCTAAGCGGCATCTCAAAGGGCATGAAATGGCGAGTAAAATGCACTATTAAACTTCTAGGATAAGGCAAACAGAGACCCGATTAGATCATTTTATATTACGGTTAATATAAGAATTCAGCGAGATTCTCTCACATTTGTTCAATTTACGTCGCTGATATTTCAGATAGCGTATTGGGCTAAGCGGCATCTCAAAGCGCAAGAAATGGCGAGTAAAATGAACTATTAAACTTCTAGGGTAGGGCAATCAGAGACCCGATTCGATCATTTTACATTATGGTTAATTTAAGAATTCAGCAAAATTCTATCACATTTGTTCAACTTACGTCGCTCCTATTTCAGATAGCGCACTGGGCTAGGCGGCACCTCAAAGCGCGTGGAATGGCGAGTAAAATGCACTATTAAACTTCTATGATAGGGCAATCAGAGACCCGACTAGATCATTTTATATTTTGGTTAATATAAGAATTCAGCGAAATTCTATCACATTTGTTCAATTGACGTCGCTTCTATTTCAGATAGCGTATTGGGCTAAGCGGCATCTCAAAGCGCATGAAATGGCGAATAAAATGCACTATTAAACTTCTAGGCTAGGGCGAACAGAGACCTGATTAGATCATTTTATATTATGGTTAATTCAAGAATTCTTCGAAAATCTATCACATTTGTTCAATTTACATCGCTCCTAATTCAGATAGCGTACTGGGCTAAGCGGCATCTCAAAGGGCATGAAATGGCGAGTAAAATGCACTATTAAACTTCTAGGATAAGGCAAACAGAGACCCGATTAGATCATTTTATATTACGGTTAATATAAGAATTCAGCGAGATTCTCTCACATTTGTTCAATTTACGTCGCTGATATTTCAGATAGCGTATTGGGCTAAGCGGCATCTCAAAGCGCAAGAAATGGCGAGTAAAATGAACTATTAAACTTCTAGGGTAGGGCAATCAGAGACCCGATTCGATCATTTTACATTATGGTTAATTTAAGAATTCAGCAAAATTCTATCACATTTGTTCAACTTACGTCGCTCCTATTTCAGATAGCGCACTGGGCTAGGCGGCACCTTAAAGCGCGTGGAATGTCGAGTAAAATGCACTATTAAACTTCTATGATAGGGCAATCAGAGACCCGATTAGATCATTTTATATTTTGGTTAATATAAGAATTCAGCGAAATTCTATCACATTTGTTCAATTTACGTCGCTCCTATTTCAGATAGCTTATTGGGCTAAGCGGCATCGCAAAGCGCATGAAATGACGAGTGAAATGCACTATTAAACTTCTAGGGTAGGGCAAACAGAGACCCGATTAGATCATTTTATATTATGGTTAATTTAAGAATTCAGCAAAATTCTATCACATTTGTTCAATTTACGTCTCTCCTATTTCAGATAGCGTACTGGGCTAAGCGGCATCTCAAAGCGCGCGGAATGGCGAGTAAAATGCACTATTAAACTTCTAGGGTAGGGCAAACAGAGACCCGATTAGATCATTTTATATTACGGTTAATATAAGAATTCAGCGTAATTCTGTCACATTTGTTCAACTTACGTAGCTCCTATTTCAGATAGCGTACTGGGCTAGGCGGCAACTTAAAGCGCGTGGAATGGCGAGTAAAATGCACTATTAAACTTCTATGATAGGGCAATCAGAGACCCGATTAGATCATTTTATATTTTGGTTAATATAAGAATTCAGCGAAATTCTATCACATTTGTTCAATTTACGTCGCTCCTATGTCAGATAGCGTATTGGGCTAAGCGGCATGTCAAAGCGCATGAAATGGCGAGTGAAATGCACTATTAATCATCTAGGGTAGGGCAATCAGAGACCCCATTAGATCATTTTATATTATGGTTAATATAAGAATTCAGCGAAATTCTATCACATTTGTTCAACTTACGTCGCTCCTATTTCAGATAGCGTATTGGGCAAGGCGGTATCTCAAAGCGCGTGGAAGGGCGAGTAAAATGCACTACTAAACTTCTATGATAGGGCAATCAGAGACCCGATTAGATCATTTTATATTTTGGTTAATATAAGAATTCAGCGAAATTCTCTCACATTTGTTCAATTTACGTCGCTGATATTTCAGACAGCGTATTGCACTAAGCGGCATCTCAAAGCGCAAGACATGTCGAGTAAAATGCACTATTAAACTTCTAGGGTAGGGCAAACAGAGACCCGATAAGATCATTTTATATTATGGTTAATTTCAGAATTCAGCGAAATTCTCTCACATTTGTTCAATTTACGTCGCTGATGTTTCAGATAGCGTATTGGGCTAAGCGGCAACTCAAAGCGCGAGAAATGGCGAGTAAAATGCACTATTAAACTCTAGGGTAGGGCAAACAGAGACCCGATTAGATCATTTTATATTTTGGTTAATATAAGAATTCAGCGAAATTCTATCACATTTGTTCAATTTACGGCGCTCCTATTTCAGATAGCGTATTGGGCTAAGCGGCATCTCAAAGCGCATGAAATGACGAATAAAATGCACAATTAAGCTTCTACGCTAGGGCGAACAGAGACCCGATTAGATCATTTTACGTTATGGTTAATAAAAGAATTCAGTGAAATTCTATCACATTTGATCAATTTACGTCGCTCCTATTTCAGATAGCGTACTGGGCTAAGCGGCATCTCAAAGCGCAAGAAATGGCGAGTAAAATGCACTATTAAACTTCTAGGGTAGGGCAATCAGAGACCCGATTCGATCATTTTACATTATAGTTAATTTAAGAATTCAGCAAAATTCTATCACATTTGTTCAACTTACGTCGCTCCTATTTCAGATAGCGTACTGGGCTAGGCGGCACCTTAAAGCTCGTGGAATGGCGAGTAAAATGCACTATTAAACTTCTATGATAGGGCAATCAGAGACCCGATTAGATCATTTTATATTTTGGTTAATATAAGAATTCAGCGAAATTCTATCACATTTGTTCAATTTACGTCGCTCCTATTTCAGATAGCTTATTGGGCTAAGCGGCATCGCAAAGCGCATGAAATGACGAGTGAAATGCACTATTAAACTTCTAGGGTAGGGCAAACAGAGACCCGATTAGATCATTTTACATTAAGGTTAATATAAGAATTCAGGGAAATTCTATCACATTTGTTCAACATACGTCGCTCCTATTTCAGATAGCGTACTGGGCTAGGCGGCATCTTAAAGCGCGTGGAATGGCGAGTAAAATGCACTATTAAACTTCTAGGGTAGGGCAAGCAGAGACCCGATTAGATCATTTTATAATATGGTTAATTTAAGAATTCAGTAAAATTCTATCACATTCGTTCAATTTAGGTCGCTCCTATTTCAGATAGCGTATTGGGCTATGCGGCATCTCAAAGCGCATGAAATGGCGAGTGAAATGCACTATAAGACTTCTATGCTAGGGCAATCAGAGACCCGATTAGATCATTTTATATTTTGGTTAATATAAGAATTCAGCGAAATTCTATCACATTTGTTCAATTTACGTCGCTCGTATGTCAGATAGCGTATTGGGCTAAGCGGCATCTCAAAGCGCATGAAATGGCGAGTGAAATGCACTATTAATCTTCTATGGTAGGGCAATCAGAGACCCCATTAGATCATTTTATATTATGGTTAATATAAGAATTCAGCGAGATTCTATCACATTTGTTCAATTTACGTCGCTGATATTTCAGATAGCGTATTGGGCTATGCGGCATCTCAAAGCGCATGAAATGACGAGTAAAATGCACTGTTAAACTTCTAGGGTAGGGCAAACAGAGACCCGATTAGATCATTTTATATTACGGTTAATATAAGAATTCAGCGTAATTCTATCACATTTGTTCAACTTACGTCGCTCCTATTTCAGATAGCGTACTGGGCAAGGCCGTATCTCAAAGCGCGTGGAAGGGCGAGTAAAATGCACTACTAAACTTCTATGATAGGGCAATCAGAGACCCCATTAGATCATTTTATATTATGGTTAATTTAAGAATTCAGCGAAATTCTATCACATTTGTTCAATTTACGTCTCTCCTATGTCAGATAGCGTATTGGGCTAAGCGGCATCTCAAAGCGCATGAAATGGCGAGTGAAATGCACTATTAATCTTCGAGGGTAGGGCAATCAGAGACCCCATTAGATCATTTTATATTATGGTTAATTTAAGAATTCAGCGAAATTGTATCACATTTGTTCAATTTACGTCGCTCCTATGTCAGATAGCGTACTGGGCTAGGCGGCATCTCAAAGCGCATGAAACGGCGAGTAAAATGCACTATTAAACTTCTAGGATAAGGCAAACAGAGACCCGATTAGATCATTTTACATTAAGGTTAATATAAGAATTCAGCGAGATTCTCTCACATTTGTTCAATTTACGTCGCTGATATTTCAGATAGCGTATTGGGCTAAGCGGCATCTCAAAGCGCAAGAAATGGCGAGTAAAATGTACTGTTAAACTTCTAGGGTAGGGCAAACAGAGACCCGATTAGATCATTTTATATTATGGTTAATTTAAGAATTCAGCGAAATTCTATCACATTTGTTCAATTTACGTCGCTCATGTTGCAGATAGCGTATTGGGCTAAGCGGCATCTCAAAGCGCATGAAATGGCGAGTAAAACGCACTATTAAACTTCTAGGGTAAGGCAAACCGAGACCCGATTAGATCATTTAATATTACGGTTAATATAAGAATTCAGAGTAATTATATCACATTTGTTCAACATACGTCGCTCCTATTTCAGATAGTGTACTGGGCTAGGCGGCATCTTAAAGCGCGTGGAAGGGCGAGTAAAATGCACTACTAAACTTCTATGATAGGGCAATCAGAGTCCCGTTTAGATCATTTTATATTTTGTTTAATATAAGATTTCATGGAAATTCTATCACATTTGTTCAATTTACGTCGCTCCTATTTCAGATAGCGTATTGGGCTAAGCGGCATCTCAAAGCGCATGAAATGACGAGAGAAATGCACTATTAAAGTTCTTGGGTAGGGCAAACAGAGACCCGATTATATCATTTTATATTATGGTTAATTTAAGAATTCAGCGAAATTCTATCACATTTGGTCAATTTACGTCGCTCCTATTTCAGATACCTTATTGGGCTAAGCGGCATCTCAAAGCGCATGAAATGACGAGTGAAATGCACTATTAAACTTCTAGGGTAGGACGAACGAAGACCCGATTAGATCATTTTACATTGAGGTTAATATAAGAATTCAGCGAAATTCTATCACATTTGTTCAATTTACGTCGCTCCTATTACAGATAGCTTATTGTGCTCAGCGGCATCTCAAAGCGCATGAAGTGACGAGTGCAATGCACTATTAAACCTCTAGGGTAAGGCAAGCAGAGACCCGATTAGATCATTTCATATTATGGTTAATTTAAGAAATCAGCAAAATTCTATCACATTTGTTCAATTTACGTCGTTCCTATTTCAGATAGCGTACTGGCCTAGGCGGCATCTTAAAGCGCGTGGAATGGCGAGTAAAATGCACTATTAAACTTCTATGATAGGGCAATCAGAGACCCGATTAGATCATTTTATATTATGGTTAATTTAAGAATTCAGCAAAATTCTATCACATTTGTTCAATTTACGTCGTTCCTATTGCAGATAGCGTCCTGTGCTAAGCGGCATCTAATGGCGCATGAAATGGCGAGTATAATGCACTATTAAACTTCTAGGATAAGGCAAACAGAGACCCGATTAGATCATTTTATGTTACGGTTAATATAAGAATTCAGCGTAATTCTATCACATTTGTTCAAGTTACGTCGCTCCTATTTCTGATAGCGTACTGGGCTAGGCGGCATCTTAAAGCGCGTGGAATGGCGGGTAAAATGCACTATTAAACTTCAATGATAGGGCAATCAGAGACCCGATTAGATCATTTTATGTTTTGGTTAATATAAGAATTCAGCGAAATTCTATCACATTTGTTCAATTTACGTCGCTCCTATTTCAGATAGCGTATTGGGGTAAGCTGCATCTCAAAGCGCATGAAATGGCGAGTAAAATGCACTACTAAACTTCTAGGGTAGGGCAAACAAAGACCCGATTAAATCATTTTATATTACGGTTAATTTAAGAATTCAGCGAAATTCTATCACATTTGTTCAATTTACGTCGCTCCTATTACAGATAGCTTATTGTGCTTAGCGGCATCTCAAAGCGCATGAAGTGACGAGTGAAATGCACTATTAAACTTCTAGGGTTGGTCGAAGAAAGACCCGATTAGATCATTTTACATTAAGGTAAATATAAGATTTCAGGGACATTCTATCACATTTGTTTAATTTATGTCGCTGCTATTTCAGATAGCGTATTGGGCTAAGCGGCATCTCAAAGCGCATGAAATGGCGAATAAAATGCACTATTAAACTTCTAGGCGAGGGCGAACAGAGACCCGATTAGATCATTTTACATTTTGATTAATAAAAGAATTCAGCGAAATTCTATCACATTTGCTCAATTTACGTCGCTCCTATTACAGATAGCTTATTGTGCTTAGCGGCATCTCAAAACGCATGAAGTGACGAGTGAAATGCACTATTAAACTTCTAGGGTAGGGCAAACAGAGACCCGATTAGATCATTTTATATTATGGTTAATTTAAGAATTCAGCAAAATTCTATCACATTTGTTCAATTTACGTCGCTCCCATTTCAGATAGCGTACTGGGCTAGGCGGCATCCAAAAGCGCGCGGAATGGCGAGTAAAATGCACTATTAAACTTCTATGATAGGGCAATCAGAGACCCGATTAGATCATTTTATATTACGGTTAATATAAGAATTCAGCGTAATTCTATCACATTTGTTCAACTTACGTCGCTCCTATTTCAGATAGCGTATTGGGCTAAGCGGCATCTCAAAGCGCATGAAATGGCGAATAAAATGAGCTATTAAACTTCTAGGCTAGGGCGAACAGAGACCCGATTAGATCATTTTACATTATGGTTAATAAAAGAATTCAGCGAAATTCTATCACATTTGTTCAACTTACGTCGCTCCTATTGCAGATAGCGTATTGGGCTAAGTGGCATCTCAAAGCGCATGAAATGGCGAGTAAAATGCACTATTAAACTTCTATGATAGGGCAATCAGAGACCCGATTAGATCATTTTATATTTTGTTTAATAAAAGAAATCAGCGAAATTCTATCACATTTGTTCAACTTACGTCGCTGATATTTCAGATAGCGTATTGGGCTATGCGGCATCGCAAAGCGCAAGCAATGGCGAGTAATATGCACTCTTAAACTTCTATGATAGGGCAATCGGAGACCCGATTAGATCATTTTACATTTTGTTTAATATAAGATTTCAGGGACATTCTATCACATTTGTTTAATTTACGTCGCTGCTATTTCAGATAGCGTATTGTGCTTAGCGGCATCTCAAAGCGCATGAAGTGACGAGTGAAATGCACTATTAAACTTCTAGGGTAGAGCAAACAGAGACCCGATTAGATCATTTTATATTATGGTTAATTTAAGAAATCAGCAAAATTCTATCACATTTGTTCAATTTACGTCGTTCCTATTTCAGATAGCGTCCTGGGCTAAGCGGCATCTAATAGCGCATGAAATGGCGAGTATAATGCACTATTAAACTTCTAGGATAAGGCAAACAGAGACCCGATTAGATCATTTTATGTTATGGTTAATATAAGAATTCAGCGTAATTCTATCACATTTGTTCAAGTTACGTCGCTCCTATTTCAGATAGCGTACTGGGCTAGGCGGCATCTTAAAGCGCGTGGAATGGCGAGTAAAATGCACTATTAAACTTCTATGATAGGGCAATCAGAGACCCGATTATATCATTTTATATTTTGTTTAATTTAAGATTTCAGGGAAATTCTATCACATTTGTTCAATTTACGTCGCTCCTATTTCAGATAGCGTACTGGGCTAGGCGGCGTCTTAAAGCGCGTGGAAAGGCGAGTAAAATGCACTATTAAACTTCTATGATAGGGCAATCAGAGACCCGATTAGATCATTTTATATTTTGGTTAATATAAGAATTCAGCGAAATTCTCTCACATTTGTTCAATTTACGTCGCTGATATTTCAGATAGCGTATTGGACTAAGCGGCATCTCAAAGCGCAAGAAATGTCGAGTAAAATGCACTATTAAACTTCTAGGGTAGTGCAAACAGAGACCCGATAAGATCATTTTATATTATGGTTAATTTAAGAATTCAGCGAAATTCTCTCAGATTTGTTCAATTTACGTCGCTGATATTTCAGATAGCGTATTGGGCTAAGCGGCATCTCAAAGCGCGAGAAATGGCGAGTAAAATGCACTATTAAACTTCTAGGGTTGGGCAAACAGAGACCCGATTAGATCATTTTATATTTAGGTTAATATAAGAATTCAGCGAAATTCTATCACATTTGTTCAATTTACGTCGCTCCTATTTCAGATAGCGTATTGGGCGAAGCGGCATCTCAAAGCGCATGAAATGACGAATAAAATGCACAATTAAGCTTCTACGCTAGGGCGAACAGAGACCCGATTAGATCATTTTACGTTATGGTTAATAAAAGAATTCAGCGAAATTCTATCACATTTGATCAATTTACATCGCTCCTATTTCAGATAGCGTATTGGGCTAAGCGGCATCTTAAAGCGCATGAAATGACGAGTAAAGTACACTATTAAACTTCTAGGGTAGGGCAAACAGAGACCCCATTAGATCATTTTATATTATGGTTAATTTAAGAATTCAGCGAAATTCTATCACATTTGTTCAATTTACGTCGCTCCTATTTGAGATAGCGTATTGGGCTAAGCGGCATCTCAAAGCGCATGAAATGGCGAGTAAAATGCACTATTAACCTTCTAGGGTAGGGCAAACAGAGACCCGATTAGATCATTTCATATTATGGTTAATTTAAGAATTCAGCGAAATTCTATCACATTTGTTCAATTTACGTCGCTCCTATTGCAGATAGCGTATTGGGCTAAGCGGCATCTTAAAGCGCGTGGAATGGCGAGTAAAATTCACTATTAAACTTCTATGATAGGGCAATCAGAGACCCGATTAGATCATTTTATATTTTGGTTAATATAAGAATTCAGCGAAATTCTATCACATTTGTTCAATTTACGTCGCTCCTATTTCAGATAGCGTATTGGGCTAAGCGGCATCTCAAAGCGCATGAAATGGCGAGTAAAATGCACTAGTAAACTTCTAGGGTAGGGCTATCAAAGACCCGGTTAGATCATTTTATATTTTGGTTAATATAAGAATTCAGCGAAATTCTATCACATTTGTTCAACTAACGTCGCTCCTCTTTCAGTTAGCGTACTGGGCTAAGCGGCATCTCAAAGCGCATGAAATGGCGAGTAAAATGCACTATTAAACTTCTAGGATAAGGCAAGCAGAGACTCGATTAGATCATTTTATATTACGGTTAATATAAGAATTCAGCGTAATTCTGTCACATTTGTTCAATTTACGTTGCTCCTATTTCAAATAGCGTACTCGGATAGGCGGCATCTTAAAGCGCGTGGAATGGCGAGTAAAACGCACTATTAAACTTCTAGAGTAGGGCGAACAGAGACCCGATTAGATCATTTTATATTACGGTTAATATAAGAATTCAGCGTAATTCTATCACATTTGTTCAACTTACGTCGCTCCTCTTTCAGATAGCGTACTGGGCTAGGCGGCATCTTAAAGCGCGTGGAATGGCGAGTAAAATGCACTATTAAACTTCTATGATAGGGCTATCAGAGACCCGATTAGATCATTTTATGTTTTGGTTAATATAAGTATTCAGCGAAATTCTATCACATTTGTTCGATTTACGTCGCTCCTATTTCAGATAGCGTATTGGGGTAAGCTGCATCTCAAAGCGCAAGACATGGCGAGTAAAATGCACTATTAAACTTCTAGGGTAGGGCAATCAGAGACCCGATTAGATCATTTTGTGTTTTGGTTAATATAAGAATTCAGCGAAATTCTATTACATTTGTTTAATTTACGTCGCTCCTATTTCAGATAGCGTATTGGGCTAAGCGGCATCTCAAAGCGCATGAAATGGCGAGTAAAATGCACTATTACACTTCTAGTGTAGGGCAATCAGAGACCCGATTAGATCATTTTATATTATGCTTAATTTAAGAATTCAGCAAAATTCTATCACATTTGTTCAATTTACGTAGTTCCTATTTCAGATAGCATACTGGGCTAGGCGGTATCTTAAAGCGCGCGGAATGGCGAGTAAAATGCACTATTTAACTTCTATGATAGGGTAATCAGAGACCCGATTAGTTCATTTTATATTTTGGTTCATATAAGAATTCAGCGAAATTCTATCACATTTGTTAAATTTACGTCGCTCCTATTTCAGATAGCTTATTGGGCTAAGCGGCATCTCAAAGCGCATGAAATGACGAGTGAAATGTACTATTAAACTTCTAGGGTAGGGCGAACAGAGACCAGATTAGATCATTTTACATTAAGGTTAATATAAGAATTCAGCGTAATTCTGTCACATTTGTTCAACTTACGTAGCTCCTATTTCAGATAGCGTACTGGGCTAGGCGGCATCTTAAAGCGCGTAGAATGGCGAGTAAAATGCACTATTAAACTTCTATGATAGGGCAATCAGAGACCCGATTATATCATTTTATATTTTGTTTAATATAAGATTTCAGGGAAATTCTATCACATTTGTTCAATTTACGTCGCTCCTATTTCAGATAGCGTACTGGGCTAGGCGGCGTCTTAAAGCGCGTGGAAAGGCGAGTAAAATGCACTATTAAACTTCTATGATAGGGCAATCAGAGACCCGATTAGATCATTTTATATTTTGGTTAATATAAGAATTCAGCGAAATTCTCTCACATTTGTTCAATTTACGTCGCTGATATTTCAGATAGCGTATTGGACTAAGCGGCATCTCAAAGCGCAAGAAATGTCGAGTAAAATGCACTATTAAACTTCTAGGGTAGTGCAAACAGAGACCCGATAAGATCATTTTATATTATGGTTAATTTAAGAATTCAGCGAAATTCTCTCAGATTTGTTCAATTTACGTCGCTGATATTTCAGATAGCGTATTGGGCTAAGCGGCATCTCAAAGCGCGAGAAATGGCGAGTAAAATGCACTATTAAACTTCTAGGGTTGGGCAAACAGAGACCCGATTAGATCATTTTATATTTAGGTTAATATAAGAATTCAGCGAAATTCTATCACATTTGTTCAATTTACGTCGCTCCTATTTCAGATAGCGTATTGGGCGAAGCGGCATCTCAAAGCGCATGAAATGACGAATAAAATGCACAATTAAGCTTCTACGCTAGGGCGAACAGAGACCCGATTAGATCATTTTACGTTATGGTTAATAAAAGAATTCAGCGAAATTCTATCACATTTGATCAATTTACATCGCTCCTATTTCAGATAGCGTATTGGGCTAAGCGGCATCTTAAAGCGCATGAAATGACGAGTAAAGTACACTATTAAACTTCTAGGGTAGGGCAAACAGAGACCCCATTAGATCATTTTATATTATGGTTAATTTAAGAATTCAGCGAAATTCTATCACATTTGTTCAATTTACGTCGCTCCTATTTGAGATAGCGTATTGGGCTAAGCGGCATCTCAAAGCGCATGAAATGGCGAGTAAAATGCACTATTAACCTTCTAGGGTAGGGCAAACAGAGACCCGATTAGATCATTTCATATTATGGTTAATTTAAGAATTCAGCGAAATTCTATCACATTTGTTCAATTTACGTCGCTCCTATTGCAGATAGCGTATTGGGCTAAGCGGCATCTTAAAGCGCGTGGAATGGCGAGTAAAATTCACTATTAAACTTCTATGATAGGGCAATCAGAGACCCGATTAGATCATTTTATATTTTGGTTAATATAAGAATTCAGCGAAATTCTATCACATTTGTTCAATTTACGTCGCTCCTATTTCAGATAGCGTATTGGGCTAAGCGGCATCTCAAAGCGCATGAAATGGCGAGTAAAATGCACTAGTAAACTTCTAGGGTAGGGCTATCAGAGACCCGGTTAGATCATTTTATATTTTGGTTAATATAAGAATTCAGCGAAATTCTATCACATTTGTTCAACTAACGTCGCTCCTCTTTCAGTTAGCGTACTGGGCTAAGCGGCATCTCAAAGCGCATGAAATGGCGAGTAAAATGCACTATTAAACTTCTAGGATAAGGCAAGCAGAGACTCGATTAGATCATTTTATATTACGGTTAATATAAGAATTCAGCGTAATTCTGTCACATTTGTTCAATTTACGTTGCTCCTATTTCAAATAGCGTACTCGGATAGACGGCATCTTAAAGCGCGTGGAATGGCGAGTAAAACGCACTATTAAACTTCTAGAGTAGGGCGAACAGAGACCCGATTAGATCATTTTACATTAAGGTTAATATAAGAATTCAGCGTAATTCTGTCACATTTGTTCAACTTACGTAGCTCCTATTTCAGATAGCGTACTGGGCTAGGCGGCATCTTAAAGCGCGTGGAATGGCGAGTAAAATGCACTATCAAACTTCTAGGATAGGGCAATCAGAGACCCGATTAGATCATTTTGTATTTTGGTTAATATAAGAATTCAGCGAAATTCTATCACATTTGTTCAATTTACGTCGCTCCTATTTCAGATAGCGTATTGGGCTAAGCGGCATCTCAAAGCGCATGGATTGACGAGTGAAATGCTCTATTAAACTTCTGGGGTAGGGCGAACAGAAACCCGAATAGATCATTTTATATTACGGTTAATATAAGTATTCAGCGAAATTCTATCACATTTGTTCAATTTACGTCGCTCCTATTTCAGATAGCGTATTGGGCTAAGCGGCATCTCAATGCGCATGAAATGGCGAGTAACATGCACTATTACACTTCTAGGATAAGGCAAACAGAGACCCGATTAGATCATTTTATATTACGGTTAATATAAGAATTCAGCGTAATTCTATCACATTTGTTCAACTTACGTCGCTCCTCTTTCAGATAGCGTACTGGGCTAGGCGGCATCTTAAAGCGCGTGGAATGGCGAGTAAAATGCACTATTAAACTTCTATGATAGGGCTATCAGAGACCCGATTAGATCATTTTATGTTTTGGTTAATATAAGTATTCAGCGAAATTCTATCACATTTGTTCGATTTACGTCGCTCCTATTTCAGATAGCGTATTGGGGTAAGCTGCATCTCAAAGCGCAAGACATGGCGAGTAAAATGCACTATTAAACTTCTAGGGTAGGGCAATCAGAGACCCGATTAGATCATTTTGTGTTTTGGTTAATATAAGAATTCAGCGAAATTCTATTACATTTGTTTAATTTACGTCGCTCCTATTTCAGATAGCGTATTGGGCTAAGCGGCATCTCAAAGCGCATGAAATGGCGAGTAAAATGCACTATTACACTTCTAGTGTAGGGCAATCAGAGACCCGATTAGATCATTTTATATTATGCTTAATTTAAGAATTCAGCAAAATTCTATCACATTTGTTCAATTTACGTAGTTCCTATTTCAGATAGCATACTGGGCTAGGCGGTATCTTAAAGCGCGCGGAATGGCGAGTAAAATGCACTATTTAACTTCTATGATAGGGTAATCAGAGACCCGATTAGTTCATTTTATATTTTGGTTCATATAAGAATTCAGCGAAATTCTATCACATTTGTTCAATTTACGTCGCTCCTATTTCAGATAGCTTATTGGGCTAAGCGGCATCTCAAAGCGCATGAAATGACGAGTGAAATGTACTATTAAACTTCTAGGGTAGGGCGAACAGAGACCAGATTAGATCATTTTACATTAAGGTTAATATAAGAATTCAGCGTAATTCTGTCACATTTGTTCAACTTACGTAGCTCCTATTTCAGATAGCGTACTGGGCTAGGCGGCATCTTAAAGCGCGTAGAATGGCGAGTAAAATGCACTATTAAACTTCTATGCTAGGGCAATCAGAGACCCGATTAGATCATTTTAAATTTTGTTTAATATAAGATTTCAGGGAAATTCTATCACATTTGTTCAATTTACGTCGCTCCTATTTCAGATAGCGTACTGGGCTAGGCGGCATCTTAAAGCGCGTGGAAAGGCGAGTAAAATGGACTATTAAACTTCTATGATAGGGCAATCAGAGACCCGATTAGATCATTTTATATTACGGTTAATATAAGAATTCAGCGTAATTCTATCACATTTGTTCAACTTACGTCGCTCCTATTTCAGATAGCGTACTGGCCTAGGCGGCATCTTAAAGCGCGTGGAAGGGCGAGTAAAATGCACTACTAAACTACTATGATAGGGCAATCAGAGACCCGATTAGATCATTTTATATTTTGGTTAATATAAGAATTCAGCGAAATTCTATCACATTTGTTCAATTTACGTCGCTCCTATTACAGATAGCTTATTGTGCTTAGCGGCATCTCAAAGCGCATGAAGTGACGAGTGCAATGCACTATTAAACCTCTAGGGTAAGGCAAGCAGAGACCCGATTAGATCATTTCATATTATGGTTAATTTAAGAATTCAGCAAAATTCTATCACATTTGTTCAATTTACGTCGTTCCTATTTCAGATAGCGTACTGCCCTAGGCGGCATCTTAAAGCGCGTGGAATGGCGAGTAAAATGCACTATTAAACTTCTATGATAGGGCAATCAGAGACCCGATTAGATCATTTAATATTTTGGTTAATATAAGAATTCAGCGTAATGCTATCACATTTGTTCAATTTACGTCGCTCCTATTACAGACAGCTTATTGGGCTTAGCGGCATCTCAAAGCGCATTAAATGACGAGTGAAATGCACTATTAAACTTCTAGGGTAGGGCAAACAGAGACCCGATTAGATCATTTTATATTATGGTTAATTTAAGAATTCAGCAAAATTCTATCACATTTGTTCAATTTACGTCGTTCCTATTTCAGATAGCGTCCTGGGCTAAGCGGCATCTAATGGCGCATGAAATGGCGAGTAAAATGCACTATTAAACTTCAAGGGTAGGGCAAACGGAGACCCGATTAGATCATTTTATATTATGGTTAATTTAAGAATTCAGAAAAATTCTATCACGTTTGTTCAATTTACGTCGTTCCTATTTCAGATAGCGTATTGGGCTATGCGGCATCTCAAAGCGCATGAAATGACGAGTAAAATGCACTGTTAAACTTCTAGGGTAGGGCAAACAGAGACCCGATTAGATCATTTTATATTACGGTTAATATAAGAATTCAGCGTAATTCTATCACATTTGTTCAATTTACGTCGCTCCTATTTCAGATAGCGTATTGGGCTAAGCGGCATCTCAAAGCGCATGGATTGACGAGTGAAATGCTCTATTAAACTTCTGGGGTAGGGCGAACAGACACCCGAATAGATCATTTTATATTACGGTTAATATAAGAATTCAGCGAAATTCTATCACATTTGTTCAATTTACGTCGCTCCTATTTCAGATAGCGTACTGGGCTAGGCGGCATCTTAAAGCGCGTGGAAAGGCGAGTAAAATGGACTATTAAACTTCTATGATAGGGCAATCAGAGACCCGATTAGATCATTTTATATTACGGTTAATATAAGAATTCAGCGTAATTCTATCACATTTGTTCAACTTACGTCGCTCCTATTTCAGATAGCGTACTGGCCTAGGCGGCATCTCAAAGCGCATGAAGTGACGAGTGAAATGCACTACTAAACTACTATGATAGGGCAATCAGAGACCCGATTAGGTCATTTTATATTTTGGTTAATATAAGAATTCAGCGAAATTCTATCACATTTGTTCAATTTACGTCGCTCCTATTACAGATAGCTTATTGTGCTCAGCGGCATCTCAAAGCGCATGAAGTGACGAGTGCAATGCACTATTAAACCTCTAGGGTAAGGCAAGCAGAGACCCGATTAGATCATTTCATATTATGGTTAATTTAAGAATTTAGCAAAATTCTATCACATTTGTTCAATTTACGTCGTTCCTATTTCAGATAGCGTACTGGCCTAGGCGGCATCTTAAAGCGCGTGGAATGGCGAGTAAAATGCACTATTAAACTTCTATGATAGGGCAATCAGAGACCCGTTTAGATCATTTAATATTTTGGTTAATATAAGAATTCAGCGTAATGCTATCACATTTGTTCAATTTACGTCGCTCCTATTACAGACAGCTTATTGGGCTTAGCGGCATCTCAAAGCGCATGAAATGACGAGTGAAATGCACTATTAAACTTCTAGGGTAGGGCAAACAGAGACCCGATTAGATCATTTTATATTATGGTTAATTTAAGAATTCAGCAAAATTCTATCACATTTGTTCAATTTACGTCGTTCCTATTTCAGATAGCGTCCTGGGCTAAGCGGCATCTAATGGCGCATGAAATGGCGAGTATAATGCAGTATTAAACTTCTAGGATAAGGCAAACAGAGACCCGATTAGATCATTTTATGTTACGGTTAATATAAGAATTCAGCGTAATTCTATCACATTTGTTCAAGTTACGTCGCTCCTATTTCTGATAGCGTACTGGGCTAGGCGGCATCTTAAAGCGCGTGGAATGGCGGGTAAAATGCACTACTAAACTTCAATGATAGGGCAATCAGAGACCCGATTAGATCATTTTATGTTTTGGTTAATATAAGAATTCAGCGAAATTCTATCACATTTGTTCAATTTACGTCGCTCCTATTTCAGATAGCGTATTGGGGTAAGCTGCATCTCAAAGTGCAAGACATGGCGAGTAAAATGCACTACTAAACTTCTAGGGTAGGGCAAACAAAGACCCGATTAAATCATTTTATATTACGGTTAATTTAAGAATTCAGCGAAATTCTATCACATTTGTTCAATTTACGTCGCTCCTATTACAGATAGCTTATTGTGCTTAGCGGCATCTCAAAGCGCATGAAGTGACGAGTGAAATGCACTATTAAACTTCTAGGGTTGGTCGAAGAATGACCCGATTAGATCATTTTACATTAAGGTAAATATAAGATTTCAGGGACATTCTATCACATTTGTTTAATTTACGTCGCTGCTATTTCAGATAGCGTATTGGGCTAAGCGACATCTCAAAGCGCATGAAATGGCGAATAAAATGCACTATTAAACTTCTAGGCGAGGGCGAACAGAGACCCGATTAGATCATTTTACGTTTTGGTTAATAAAAGAATTCAGCGAAATTCTATCACATTTGCTCAATTTACGTCGCTCCTATTACAGATAGCTTATTGTGCTTAGCGGCATCTCAAAACGCATGAAGTGACGAGTGAAATGCACTATTATACTTCTAGGGTAGGGCAAACAGAGACCCGATTAGATCATTTTATATTATGGTTAATTTAAGAATTCAGCAAAATTCTATCACATTTGTTCAATTTACGTCGCTCCTATTTCAGATAGCGTACTGTGCTAGGCGACATCCTAAAGCGCGCGGAATGGCGAGTAAAATGCACTATTAAACTTCTATGCTAGGGCAATCAGAGACCCGATTAGATCATTTTATATTTTGTTTAATATAAGATTTCAGGGAAATTCTATCACATTTGTTCAATTTACGTCGCTCCTATTTCAGATAGCGTACTGGGCTAGGCGGCATCTTAAAGCGCGTGGAAAGGCGAGTAAAATGCACTATTAAACTTCTATGATAGGGCAATCAGAGACCCGATTAGATCATTTTATATTACGGTTAATATAAGAATTCAGCGTAATTCTATCACATTTGTTCAACTTACGTCGCTCCTATTTCAGATAGCGTACTGGGCTAGGTGGCATCTTAAAGCGCGTGGAATGGCGAGTAAAATGCACTACTAAACTACTATGATAGGGCAATCAGAGACCCGATCAGGTCATTTTATATTTTGGTTAATATAAGAATTCAGCGAAATTCTATCACATTTGTTAAATTTACGTCGCTCCTATTACAGATAGCTTATTGTGCTTAGCGGCATCTCAAAGGGCATGAAGTGACGAGTGAAATGCACTATTAAACTTCAAGGGTTGGTCGAAGAAAGACCCAATTAGATCATTTTACATTAAGGTTAATATAAGAATTCAGCGTAATGCTATCACATTTGTTCAATTTACGTCGCTCCTATTTCAGATAGCGTATTGGGCTAAGCGGCATCTCAAAGCGCATGAAATGGCGAATAAAATGAGCTATTAAACTTCTAGGCTAGGGCGAACAGAGGCCCGATTAGATCATTTTACATTATGGTTAATAAAAGAATTCAGCGAAATTCTATCACATTTGTTCAACTTACGTCGTTCCTATTGCAGATAGCGTATTGGGCTAAGTGGCATCTCAAAGCGCATGAAATGGCGAGTAAAATGCACTCTTAAACTTCTATGATAGGGCAATCGGAGACCCGATTAGATCATTTTACATTTTGTTTAATATAAGATTTCAGGGACCTTCTATCACATTTGTTTAATTTACGTCGCTGCTATTTCAGATAGCGTATTGTGCTTAGCGGCATCTCAAAGCGCATGAAGTGACGAGTGAAATGCACTATTAAACTTCTAGGGTAGAGCAAACAGAGACCCGATTAGATCATTTTATATTATGGTTAATTTAGGAATTCAGCAAAATTCTATCACATTCGTTCAATTTACGTCGCTCCTATTTCAGATAGCGTACTGGGCTAGGCGGCATCCTAAAGTGCGCGGACTGGCGAGTAAAATGCACTATTAAACTTCTATGCTAGGGCAATCAGAGACCCGATTAGATCATTTTATATTTTGTTTAATATAAGATTTCAGGGAAATTCTATCACATTTGTTCAATTTACGTCGCTCCTATTTCAGATAGCGTACTGGGCTAGGCGTCATCTTAAAGCGCGTGGAAAGGCGAGTAAAATGCACTAATAAACTTCTATGATAGGGCAATCAGAGACCCGATTAGATCATTTAATATTTTGGTTAATATAAGAATTCAGCGTAATGCTATCACATTTGCTCAATTTACGTCGCTCCTATTAAAGACAGCTTATTGGGCTTAGTGGAATCTCAAAGCGCATGAAATGACGAGTGAAATGCACTATTAAACTTCTAGGGTAGGGCAAACAGAGACCCGATTAGATCATTTTATATTATGGTTAATTTAAGAATTCAGCAAAATTCTATCACATTTGTTCAATTTACGTCGTTCCTATTTCAGATAGCGTCCTGGGCTAAGCGGCATCTTAAAGCGCGTGGAATGGCGGGTAAAATGCACTATTAAACTTCAATGATAGGGCAATCAGAGACCCGATTAGATCATTTTATGTTTTGGTTAATATAAGAATTCAGCGAAATTCTATCACATTTGTTCAATTTACGTCGCTCCTATTTCAGATAGCGTATTGGGGTAAGCTGCATCTCAAAGCGCAAGACATGGCGAGTAAAATGCACTACTAAACTTCTAGGGTAGGGCAAACAAAGACCCGATTAAATCATTTTATATTACGGTTAATTTAAGAATTCAGCGAAATTCTATCACATTTGTTCAATTTACGTCGCTCCTATTACAGATAGCTTATTGTGCTTAGCGGCATCTCAAAGCGCATGAAGTGACGAGTGAAATGCACTATTAAACTTCTAGGGTTGGTCGAAGAATGACCCGATTAGATCATTTTACATTAAGGTAAATATAAGATTTCAGGGACATTCTATCACATTTGTTTAATTTACGTCGCTGCTATTTCAGATAGCGTATTGGGCTAAGCGGCATCTCAAAGCGCATGAAATGGCGAATAAAATGCACTATTAAACTTCTAGGCTAGGGCGAACAGAGACCCGATTAGATCATTTTACATTATGGTTAATAAAAGAATTCAGCGAAATTCTATCACATTTGTTCAATTTACGTCGCTCCTATTTCAGATAGCGTACTGGGCTAGGCGGCATCCTAAAGTGCGCGGAATGGCGAGTAAAATGCACTATTAAACTTCTATGCTAGGGCAATCAGAGACCCGATTAGATCATTTTATATTTTGTTTAATATAAGATTTCAGGGAAATTCTATCACATTTGTTCAATTTACGTCGCTCCTATTTCAGATAGCGTACTGGGCTAGGCGGCATCTTAAAGCGCGTGGAAAGGCGAGTAAAATGCACTATTAAACTTCTATGATAGGGCAATCAGAGACCCGATTAGATCATTTTATATTACGGTTAATATAAGAATTCAGCGTAATTCTATCACATTTGTTCAACTTACGTCGCTCCTATTTCAGATAGCGTACTGGGCTAGGTGGCATCTTAAAGCGCGTGGAATGGCGAGTAAAATGCACTACTAAACTACTATGATAGGGCAATCAGAGACCCGATCAGGTCATTTTATATTTTGGTTAATATAAGAATTCAGCGAAATTCTATCACATTTGTTAAATTTACGTCGCTCCTATTACAGATAGCTTATTGTGCTTAGCGGCATCTCAAAGGGCATGAAGTGACGAGTGAAATGCACTATTAAACTTCAAGGGTTGGTCGAAGAAAGACCCAATTAGATCATTTTACATTAAGGTTAATATAAGAATTCAGCGTAATGCTATCACATTTGTTCAATTTACGTCGCTCCTATTTCAGATAGCGTATTGGGCTAGGCGTCATCTTAAAGCGCGTGGAAAGGCGAGTAAAATGCACTATTAAACTTCTATGATAGGGCAATCAGAGACCCGATTAGATCATTTAATATTTTGGTTAATATAAGAATTCAGCGTAATGCTATCACATTTGTTCAATTTACGTCGCTCCTATTAAAGACAGCTTATTGGGCTTAGCGGCATCTCAAAGCGCATGAAATGACGAGTGAAATGCACTATTAAACTTCTAGGGTAGGGCAAACAGAGACCCGATTAGATCATTTTATATTATGGTTAATTTAAGAATTCAGCAAAATTCTATCACATTTGTTCAATTTACGTCGTTCCTATTTCAGATAGCGTCCTGGGCCAAGCGGCATCTAATAGCGCGTGGAATGGCGAGTAAAATGCACTATTAAACTTCTATGATAGGGCAATCAGAGACCCGATTAGATCATTTTATATTTTGTTTAATATAAGATTTCAGGGAAATTCTATCACATTTGTTCAATTTACGTCGCTCCTATTTCAGATAGCGTACTGGGCTAGGCGGCGTCTTAAAGCGCGTGGAAAGGCGAGTAAAATGCACTATTAAGCTTCTATGATAGGGCAATCAGAGACCCGATTAGATCATTTAATATTTTGGTTAATATAAGAATTCAGCGTAATGCTATCACATTTGTTCAATTTACGTCGCTCCTATTACAGACAGCTTATTGGGCTTAGCGGCATCTCAAAGCGCATGAAATGACGAGTGAAATGCACTATTAAACTTCTAGGGTAGGGCAAACAGAGACCCGATTAGATCATTTTAGATTATGGTTAATTTAAGAATTCAGCAAAATTCTATCACATTTGTTCAATTTACGTCGTTCCTATTTCAGATAGCGTCCTGGGCTAAGCGGCATCTAATAGCGCATGAAATGGCGAGTATAATGCACTATTAAACTTCTAGGATAAGGCAAACAGAGACCCGATTAGATCATTTTATGTTATGGTTAATATAAGAATTCAGCGTAATTCTATCCCATTTGTTCAAGTTACGTCGCTCCTATTTCAGATAGCGTACTGGGCTAGGCGGCATCTTAAAGCGCGTGGAATGGCGAGTAAAATGCACTATTAAACTTCAAGGGTAGGGCAAACGGAGACCCGATTAGATCATTTTATATTATGGTTAATTTAAGAATTCAGAAAAATTCTATCACGTTTGTTCAATTTACGTCGTTCCTATTTCAGATAGCGTATTGGGCTATGCGGCATCTCAAAGCGCATGAAATGACGAGTAAAATGCACTGTAAAACTTCTAGGGTAGGGCAAACAGAGACCCGATTAGATCATTTTATATTACGGTTAATATAAGAATTCAGCGTAATTCTATCACATTTGTTCAACTTACGTCGCTCCTATTTCAGATAGCGTACTGGGCTAGGCGGTATCTCAAAGCGCGTGGAAGGGCGAGTAAAATGCACTACTAAACTTCTATGATAGGGCAATCAGAGACCCGATTAGATCATTTTATATTTTGGTTAATATAAGAATTCAGCGAAATTCTCTCACATTTGTTCAATTTACGTCGCTGATATTTCACATAGCGTATTGGACTAAGCGGCATCTCAAAGCGCAAGAAATGTCGAGTAAAATGCACTATTAAACTTCTAGGGTAGTGCAAACAGAGACCCGATAAGATCATTTTATATTATGGTTAATTTAAGAATTCAGCGAAATTCTCTCAGATTTGTTCAATTTACGTCGCTGATATTTCAGATAGCGGATTGGGCTAAGCGGCATCTCAAAGCGCGAGAAATGGCGAGTAAAATGCACTATTAAACTTCTAGGGTAGGGCAAACAGAGACCCGATTAGATCATTTTATATTTTGGTTAATATAAGAATTCAGCGAAATTCCATCACATTTGTTCAATTTACGTCGCTCCTATTTCAGATAGCGTATTGGGCGAAGCGGCATCTCAAAGCGCATGAAATGACGAATAAAATGCACAATTAAGCTTCTACGCTAGGGCGAACAGAGACCCGATTAGATCATTTTACGTTATGGTTAATAAAAGAATTCAGCGAAATTCTATCACATTTGACCAATTTACATCGCTCCTATTTCAGATAGCGTATTGGGCTAGGCGGCATCTTAAAGCGCATGAAATGACGAGTAAAGTACACTATTAAACTTCTAGGGTAGGGCAAACAGAGACCCCATTAGATCATTTTATATTATGGTTAATTTAAGAATTCAGCGAAATTCTATCACATTTGTTCAATTTACGTCGCTCCTATTTCAGATAGCGTATTGGGCTAAGCGGCATCTCAAAGCGCATGAAATGGCGAGTAAAATGCACTATTAAACTTCTAGGGTAGGGCAAACAGAGACCCGATTAGATCATTTCATATTATCGTTAATTTAAGAATTCAGCGAAATTCTATCACATTTGTTCAATTTACGTCGTTCCTATTTCAGATAGCGTCCTGGGCTAATCGGCATCTAATAGCGCGTGGAATGGCGAGTAAAGTGCACTATTATACTTCTATGATAGGGCAATCAGAGACCCGATTAGATCATTTAATATTTTGGTTAATATAAGAATTCAGCGAAATTCTCTCACATTTGTTCAATTTACGTCGCTGATATTTCACATAGCGTATTGGACTAAGCGGCATCTCAAAGCGCAAGAAATGTCGAGTAAAATGCACTATTAAACTTCTAGGGTAGTGCAAACAGAGACCCGATAAGATCATTTTATATTATGGTTAATTTAAGAATTCAGCGAAATTCTCTCAGATTTGTTCAATTTACGTCGCTGATATTTCAGATAGCGGATTGGGCTAAGCGGCATCTCAAAGCGCGAGAAATGGCGAGTAAAATGCACTATTAAACTTCTAGGGTAGGGCAAACAGAGACCCGATTAGATCATTTTATATTTTGGTTAATATAAGAATTCAGCGAAATTCCATCACATTTGTTCAATTTACGTCGCTCCTATTTCAGATAGCGTATTGGGCGAAGCGGCATCTCAAAGCGCATGAAATGACGAATAAAATGCACAATTAAGCTTCTACGCTAGGGCGAACAGAGACCCGATTAGATCATTTTACGTTATGGTTAATAAAAGAATTCAGCGAAATTCTATCACATTTGACCAATTTACATCGCTCCTATTTCAGATAGCGTATTGGGCTAGGCGGCATCTTAAAGCGCATGAAATGACGAGTAAAGTACACTATTAAACTTCTAGGGTAGGGCAAACAGAGACCCCATTAGATCATTTTATATTATGGTTAATTTAAGAATTCAGCGAAATTCTATCACATTTGTTCAATTTACGTCGCTCCTATTTCAGATAGCGTATTGGGCTAAGCGGCATCTCAAAGCGCATGAAATGGCGAGTAAAATGCACTATTAAACTTCTAGGGTAGGGCAAACAGAGACCCGATTAGATCATTTCATATTATCGTTAATTTAAGAATTCAGCGAAATTCTATCACATTTGTTCAATTTACGTCGTTCCTATTTCAGATAGCGTCCTGGGCTAATCGGCATCTAATAGCGCGTGGAATGGCGAGTAAAGTGCACTATTATACTTCTATGATAGGGCAATCAGAGACCCGATTAGATCATTTAATATTTTGGTTAATATAAGAATTCAGCGTAATGCTATCACATTTGTTCAATTTACGTCGCTCCTATTACAGACAGCTTATTGGGCTTAGCGGCATCTCAAAGCGCATGAAATGACGAGTGAAATGCACTATTAAACTTCTAGGGTAGGGCAAACAGAGACCCGATTAGATCATTTTATATTATGGTTAATTTAAGAATTCAGCAAAATTCTATCACATTTGTTCAATTTACGTCGTTCCTATTTCAGATAGCGTCCTGGGCTAAGCGGCATCTAATGGCGAGTATAATGCACTATTAAACTTCTAGGATAAGGCAAACAGAGACCCGATTAGATCATTTTATGTTATGGTTAATATAAGAATTCAGCGTAATTCTAGCCCATTTGTTCAAGTTACGTCGCTCCTATTTCAGATAGCATACTGGGCTAGGCGGCATCTTAAAGCGCGTGGAATGGCGAGTAAAATGCACTATTAAACTTCAAGGGTAGGGCAAACGGAGACCCGATTAGATCATTTTATATTATGGTTAATTTAAGAATTCAGAAAAATTCTATCACGTTTGTTCAATTTACGTCGTTCCTATTTCAGATAGCGTATTGGGCTATGCGGCATCTCAAAGCGCATGAAATGACGAGTAAAATGCACTGTTAAACTTCTAGGGTAGGGCAAACAGAGACCCGATTAGATCATTTTATATTACGGTTAATATAAGAATTCAGCGTAATTCTATCACATTTGTTCAACTTACGTCGCTCCTATTTCAGATAGCGTACTGGGCTAGGCGGTATCTCAAAGCGCGTGGAAGGGCGAGTAAAATGCACTACTAAACTTCTATGATAGGGCAATCAGAGACCCGATTAGATCATTTTATATTTTGGTTAATATAAGAATTCAGCGAAATTCTCTCACATTTGTTCAATTTACGTCGCTGATATTTCAGATAGCGTATTGGACTAAGCGGCATCTCAAAGCGCAAGAAATGTCGAGTAAAATGCACTATTAAACTTCTAGGGTAGTGCAAACAGAGACCCGATAAGTACATTTTATATTATGGTTAATTTAAGAATTCAGCGAAATTCTCTCAGATTTGTTCAATTTACGTCGCTCCTATTTCAGTTAGCGTACTGGGCTAAGCGGCATCTCAAAGCGCATGAAATGGCGAGTAAAGTGCACTATTAAACTTCTAGGATAAGGCAAACAGAGACTCGATTAGATCATTTTATATTACGGTTAATATAAGAATTCAGCGTAATTCTGTCACATTTGTTCAACTTACGTAGCTCCTATTTCAGATAGCATACTGGGCTAGGCGGCAACTTAAAGCGCGTGGAATATCGAGTAAAATACACTATCAAACTTCTATGATAGGGCAATCAGAGACCCGATTAGATCATTTCATATTTTGGTTAATATTAGAATTCAGCGAAATTCTATCACATTTGTTCAATTTACGTCGCTCCTATTTCAAATAGCGTATTGTGCTAAGCGGCGTCTCAAAGCGCATGAAATGGCGAGTAAAGTGCACTACTAAACTTCTAGGCTAAGGCAAACAGAGATCCGATAAGATCATTTTATATTACGGTTAATATAAGAATTCAGCGTAATTCTGTCACATTTGTTCAACTTACGTCGCTCCTGTTTCAGATAGCGTAGTGGGCTAGGCGGCATCTCAAAGCGCGTGGAAGGGCGAGTAAAATGCACTACTAAACTTCTATGATAGGGCAATCAGAGACCCGATTACATCATTTTATATTTTGGTTAATATAAGAATTCAGAGAAATTCTCTCACATTTGCTCAATTTACGTCGCTCCTATTTCAGATAGCGTATTGGGCTAAGCGGCATCTCAATGCGCATGAAATGGCGAGTAAAATGCACTATTAAACTTCTAGGGTAGGGCAAACAGAGACCCGATTAGATCATTTTATATTTTGGTTAATATAAGAATTGAGCGAAATTCTGTCACATTTGTTCAATTTACGTCGCTCCTATTAAAGATAGCGTATTGGGCTAAGCGGCATCTGAAAGCGCATGAAATGGCGAGTAAAATGCACTATTAAACTTCTAGGGTAGGGCAAACAGAGACCCGATTAGATCATTTTATATTATGGTTAATTTAAGAATTCACCGAAATTCTATCACATTTGTTCAATTTACGTCGCTCCTATTGCAGATAGCTTATAGGGCTAAGCGGCATCTCAAAGCGCATGAAATGACGAGTGAAATGCACTATTAAACTTCTAGGGTAGGGCGAACAGAGACCAGATTAGATCATTTTACATTAAGGTTAATATAAGAATTCAGCGTAATTCTGTCACATTTGTTCAACTTACGTAGCTCCTATTTCAGATAGCGTACTGGGCTAGGCGGCATCTTAAAGCGCGTAGAATGGCGAGTAAAATGCACTATTAAACTTCTATAATAGGGCAATCAGAGACCCGATCAGATCATTTTGTATTTTGGTTAATATAAGAATTCAGCGAAATTCTATCACATTTGTTCAATTTTCGTCGCTCCTATTTCAGATAGCGTATTGGGCTAAGCGGCATCTCAAAGCGCATGGATTGACGAGTGAAATGCTCTATTAAACTTCTGGGATAGGGCGAACAGAAACCCGAATAGATCATTTTATATTACGGTTAATATAAGAATTCAGCGAAATTCTATCACATTTGTTCAATTTACGTCGCTCCTATTTCAGATAGCGTATTGGGCTAAGCGGCATCTCAATGCGCATGAAATGGCGAGTAACATGCACTATTAAACTTCTAGGATAAGGCAAACAGAGACCCGATTAGATCATTTTATATTACGGTTAATATAAGAATTCAGCGTAATTCTATCACATTTGTTCAACTTACGTCGCTCCTCTTTCAGATAGCGTACTGGGCTAGACGGCATCTTAAAGCGCGTGGAATGGCGAGTAAAATGCACTATTAAACTTCTATGATAGGGCTATCAGAGACCCGATTAGATCATTTTATATTTTGGTTAATATAAGAATTCAGCGAAATTCTATCATATTTGTTCAATTTACGTCGCTCATATTTCAGATAGCGTACTGGGCTAAGCGGCATCTCAAAGCGCATGAAATGTCGAGTAAAATGCACCATTAAACTTCTAGGATAAGGCAAACAGAGACCCGATTAGATCATTTTATATTGCGGTTAATATAAGAATTCAGCGTAATTCTGTTACATTTGTTCAACTTACGTAGCTCCTATTTCAGATAGCGTACTGGGCTAGGCGGCAACTTAAAGCGCGTGGAATGGCGAGTAAAATGCACTATTAAACTTCAAGGGTAGGGCAAACAGAGCCCCGATTAGATCATTTTATATTATGGTTAATTTAAGAATTCAGAAAAATTCTATCACGTTTGTTCAATTTACGTCGTTCCTATTTCAGATAGCGTATTGGGCTATGCGGCATCTCAAAGCGCATGAAATGACGAGTAAAATGCACTGTTAAACTTCTAGGGTAGGGCAAACAGAGACCCGATTAGATCATTTTATATTACGGTTAATATAAGAATTCAGCGTAATTCTATCACATTTGTTCAACTTACGTCGCTCCTATTTCAGATAGCGTACTGGGCTAGGCGGTATCTCAAAGCGCGTGGAAGGGCGAGTAAAATGCACTACTAAACTTCTATGATAGGGCAATCAGAGACCCGATTAGATCATTTTATATTTTGGTTAATATAAGAATTCAGCGAAATTCTCTCACATTTGTTCAATTTACGTCGCTGATATTTCAGATAGCGTATTGGACTAAGCGGCATCTCAAAGCGCAAGAAATGTCGAGTAAAATGCACTATTAAACTTCTAGGGTAGTGCAAACAGAGACCCGATAAGTACATTTTATGTTATGGTTAATTTAAGAATTCAGCGAAATTCTCTCAGATTTGTTCAATTTACGTCGCTGATATTTCAGATAGCGGATTGGGCTAGGCGGCATCTCAAAGCGCGAGAAATGGCGAGTAAAATGCACTATTAAACTTCTAGGGTAGGGCAAACAGAGACCCGATTAGATCATTTTATATTTTGGTTAATATAAGAATTCAGCGAAATTCTATCACATTTGTTCAATTTACGTCGCTCCTATTTCAGTTAGCGTACTGGGCTAAGCGGCATCTCAAAGCGCATGAAATGGCGAGTAAAGTGCACTATTAAACTTCTAGGATAAGGCAAACAGAGACTCGATTAGATCATTTTATATTACGGTTAATATAAGAATTCAGCGTAATTCTGTCACATTTGTTCAACTTACGTAGCTCCTATTTCAGATAGCATACTGGGCTAGGCGGCAACTTAAAGCGCGTGGAATATCGAGTAAAATACACTATCAAACTTCTATGATAGGGCAATCAGAGACCCGATTAGATCATTTCATATTTTGGTTAATATTAGAATTCAGCGAAATTCTATCACATTTGTTCAATTTACGTCGCTCCTATTTCAAATAGCGTATTGGGCTAAGCGGCATCTCAAAGCGCATGAAATGGCGAGTAAAGTGCACTACTAAACTTCTAGGCTAAGGCAAACAGAGATCCGATAAGATCGTTTTATATTACGGTTAATATAAGAATTCAGCGTAATTCTGTCACATTTGTTCAACTTACGTAGCTCCTATTTCAGATAGCGTACTGGGCTAGGCGGCATCTTAATGCGCGTGGAATGGCGAGTAAAATGCACTATCAAACTTCTATGATAGGGCAATCAGAGACCCGATTAGATCATTTTGTATTTTGGTTAATATAAGAATTCAGCGAAATTCTATCACATTTGTTCAATTTACGTCGCTCCTATTTCAGATAGCGTATTGGGCTATGCGGCATCTCAAAGCGCGTGGATTGACGAGTGAAATGCTCTATTAAACTTCTGGGGTAGGGCGAACAGAAACCCGAATAGATCATTTTACATTACGGTTAATATAAGAATTCAGCGAAATTCTATCACATTTGTTCAATTTACGTCGCTCCTATTTCAGATAGCGTATTGGGCTAAGCGGCATCTCAATGCGCATGAAAAGGCGAGTAACATGCACTATTACACTTCTAGGATAAGGCAAACAGAGACCCGATTAGATCATTTTATATTACGGTTAATATAAGAATGCAGCGTAATTCTATCACATTTGTTCAACTTACGTCGCTCCTCTTTCAGATAGCGTACTGGGCTAGGCGGCATCTTAAAGCGCGTGGAATGGCGAGTAAAATGCACTATTAAACTTCTATGATAGGGCTATCAGAGACCCGATTAGATCATTTTATGTTTTGGTTAATATAAGTATTCAGCGAAATTCTATCACATTTGTTCAATTTACGTCGCTCCTATTTCAGATAGCGTATTGGGGTAAGCTGCATCTCAAAGCGCAAGACATGGCGAGTAAAATGCACTATTAAATTTCTAGGGTAGGGCAATCAGAGACCCGATTAGATCATTTTGTGATTTGGTTAATATAAGAATTCAGCGAAATTCTATTACATTTGTTTAATTTACGTCGCTCCTATTTCAGATAGCGTATTGGGCTAAGCGGCATCTCAAAGCGCATGAAATGGCGAGTAAAATGCACTATTACACTTCTAGTGTAGGGCAATCAGAGACCCGATTAGATCGTTTTATATTATGCTTAATTTAAGAATTCAGCAAAATTCAATCACATTTGTTCAATTTACGTAGTTCCTATTTCAGATAGCATACTGGGCTAGGCGGTATCTTAAAGCGCGCGGAATGGCGAGTAAAATGCACTATTTAACTTCTATGATAGGGTAATCAGAGACCCGATTAGATCATTTTATATTTTGGTTCATATAAGAATTCAGCGAAATTCTATCACATTTGTTCAATTTACGTCGCTCCTATTTCAGATAGCTTATTGGGCTAAGCGGCATCTCAAAGCGCATGAAATGACGAGTGAAATGCACTATTAAACTTCTAGGGTAGGGCGAACAGAGACCAGATTAGATCATTTTACATTAAGGTTAATATAAGAATTCCGCGTAATTCTGTCACATTTGTTCAACTTACGTAGCTCCTATTTCAGATAGCGTACTGGGCTAGGCGGCATCTTAAAGCGCGTGGAATGGCGAGTAAAATGCACTATTAAACTTCTATGATTGGGCTATGAGAGACCCGATTAGATCATTTTATATTTTGGTTAATATAAGAATTCAGCGAAATTCTATCACATTTGTTCAATTTACGTCGCTCATATTTCAGATAGCGTACTGGGCTAAGCGGCATCTCAAAGCGCATGAAATGGCGAGTAAAATGCACTATTAAACTTCTGGGATAAGGCAAACAGAGACCCGATTAGATCATTTTATATTGCGGTTAATATAAGAATTCAGCGTAATTCTGTCACATTTGTTAAACTGACGTAGCTCCTGTTTCAGATAGCGTACTGGGCTAGGCGGCAACTTCAAGCGCGTGGAATGTCGAGTAAAATGCACTATCAAACTTCTATGATGGGGCAATCAGAGACCCGATTAGATCATTTTATATTTTGGTTAATATAAGAATTCAGCGAAATTCTATCACATTTGTTCATTTTACGTCGCTCCTATTTCAGATAGCGTATTGGGCTAAGCGGCATCTCAATGCGCATGAAATGGCGAGTAACATGCACTATTAAACTTCTAGGGTAGGGCAAACAGAGACCCGATTAGATCATTTTATATTACGGTTAATATAAGAATTCAGCGTAATTCTATCACATTTGTTCAATTTACGTCGTTCCTATTTCAGATAGCGTATTGGGCTATGCGACATCTCAAAGCGCATGAAATGACGAGTAAAATGCACTATTAAACTTCTAGGGTAGGGCAAACAGAGACCCGATTAGATCATTTTATATTACGGTTAATATAAGAATTCAGCGTAATTCTATCACATTTGTTCAACTTACGTCGCTCCTGTTTCAGATAGCGTAGTGGGCTAGGCGGCATCTCAAAGCGCGTGGAAGGGCGAGTAAAATGCACTACTAAACTTCGATGATAGGGCAATCAGAGACCCGATTACATCATTTTATATTTTGGTTAATATAAGAATTCAGAGAAATTGTCTCACATTTGTTCAATTTACGTCGCTGATATTTCAGATAGCGTATTGGGCTAAGCGGCATCTCAAAGCGCAAGAAATGTCGAGTAAAATGCACTATTAAACTTCTAGGGTAGGGCAAACAGAGACCCGATAAGATCATTTTATATTATGGTTAATTTAAGAATTCAGCGAAATTCTATCACATTTGTTCAATTTACGTCGCTCCTATTTCAGATAGCCTATTGGGCTAAGCGGCATCTCAATGCGCATGAAATGGCGAGTAAAATGCACTATTAAACTTCTAGGGTAGGGCAAACAGAGACCCGATTAGATCATTTTATATTTTGGTTAATATAAGAATTGAGCGAAATTCTGTCACATTTGTTCAATTTACGTCGCTCCTATTAAAGATAGCGTATTGGGCTAGGCGGTATCTCAAAGCGCGTGGAAGGGCGAGTAAAATGCACTACTAAACTTCTATGATAGGGCAATCAGAGACCCGATTAGATCATTTTATATTTTGGTTAATATAAGAATTCAGCGAAATTCTATCACATTTGTTCAATTTACGTCGCTCCTATTTCAGATAGCGTATTGGGCTAAGCGGCATCTCAAAGCGCATGGATTGACGCGTGAAATGCTCTATTAAACTTCTGGGATAGGGCGAACAGAAACCCGAATAGATCATTTTATATTACGGTTAATATAAGAATTCAGCGAAATTCTATCACATTTGTTCAATTTACGTCGCTCATATTTCAGATAGCGTAGTGGGCTAAGCGGCATCTCAAAGCGCATGAAATGGCGAGTAAAATGCACTATTAAACTTCTGGGATAAGGCAAACAGAGACCCGATTAGATCATTTTATATTGCGGTTAATATAAGAATTCAGCGTAATTCTGTCACATTTGTTAAACTGACGTAGCTCCTGTTTCAGATAGCGTACTGGGCTAGGCGGCAACTTCAAGCGCGTGGAATGTCGAGTAAAATGCACTATCAAACTTCTATGATGGGGCAATCAGAGACCCGATTAGATCATTTTATATTTTGGTTAATATAAGAATTCAGCGAAATTCTATCACATTTGTTCATTTTACGTCGCTCCTATTTCAGATAGCGTATTGGGCTAAGCGGCATCTCAATGCGCATGAAATGGCGAGTAACATGCACTATTAAACTTCTAGGGTAGGGCAAACAGAGACCCGATTAGATCATTTTATATTACGGTTAATATAAGAATTCAGCGTAATTCTATCACATTTGTTCAATTTACGTCGTTCCTATTTCAGATAGCGTATTGGGCTATGCGACATCTCAAAGCGCATGAAATGACGAGTAAAATGCACTATTAAACTTCTAGGGTAGGGCAAACAGAGACCCGATTAGATCATTTTATATTACGGTTAATATAAGAATTCAGCGTAATTCTATCACATTTGTTCAACTTACGTCGCTCCTGTTTCAGATAGCGTAGTGGGCTAGGCGGCATCTCAAAGCGCGTGGAAGGGCGAGTAAAATGCACTACTAAACTTCGATGATAGGGCAATCAGAGACCCGATTACATCATTTTATATTTTGGTTAATATAAGAATTCAGAGAAATTGTCTCACATTTGTTCAATTTACGTCGCTGATATTTCAGATAGCGTATTGGGCTAAGCGGCATCTCAAAGCGCAAGAAATGTCGAGTAAAATGCACTATTAAACTTCTAGGGTAGGGCAAACAGAGACCCGATAAGATCATTTTATATTATGGTTAATTTAAGAATTCAGCGAAATTCTATCACATTTGTTCAATTTACGTCGCTCCTATTTCAGATAGCCTATTGGGCTAAGCGGCATCTCAATGCGCATGAAATGGCGAGTAAAATGCACTATTAAACTTCTAGGGTAGGGCAAACAGAGACCCGATTAGATCATTTTATATTTTGGTTAATATAAGAATTGAGCGAAATTCTGTCACATTTGTTCAATTTACGTCGCTCCTATTAAAGATAGCGTATTGGGCTAGGCGGTATCTCAAAGCGCGTGGAAGGGCGAGTAAAATGCACTACTAAACTTCTATGATAGGGCAATCAGAGACCCGATTAGATCATTTTATATTTTGGTTAATATAAGAACTCAGCGAAATTCTATCACATTTGTTCAATTTACGTCGCTCCTATTTCAGATAGCGTATTGGGCTAAGCGGCATCTCAAAGCGCATGGATTGACGCGTGAAATGCTCTATTAAACTTCTGGGATAGGGCGAACAGAAACCCGAATAGATCATTTTATATTACGGTTAATATAAGAATTCAGCGAAATTCTATCACATTTGTTCAATTTACGTCGCTCCTATTTCAGATAGCGTATTGGGCTAAGCGGCATCTCAATGCGCATGAAATGGCGAGTAACATGCACTATTAAACTTCTAGGATAAGGCAAACAGAGACCCGATTAGATCATTTTATATTACGGTTAATATAAGAATTCAGCGTAATTCTATCACATTTGTTCAACTTACGTCGCTCCTCTTTCAGATAGCGTACTGGGCTAGGCGGCATCTTAAAGCGCGTGGAATGGCGAGTAAAATGCACTATTAAACTTCTATGATAGGGCTATCAGAGACCCGATTAGATCATTTTATATTATGGTTAATTTAAGAATTCAGCGAAATTCTATCACATTTGTTCAATTTACGTCGCTCCTATTTCAGATAGCGTATTGGGCTAAGCGGCATCTCAATGCGCATGAAATGGCGAGTAACATGCACTATTAAACTTCTAGGATAAGGCAAACAGAGACCCGATTAGATCATTTTATATTACGGTTAATATAAGAATTCAGCGTAATTCTATCACATTTGTTCAATTTACGTCGCTCCTATTTCAGATAGCGTATTGGGCTAAGCGGCATCTCAAAGCGCATGAAATGGCGAGTAAAATGCACTATTAAACTTGAAGGGTAGTGCAAACAGAGACCCGATTAGATCATTTTATATTATGGTTAATTTAAGAATTCAGAAAAATTCTATCACATTTGTTCAATTTACGTCGTTCCTATTTCAGATAGCGTATTGGGCTATGCGACATCTCAAAGCGCATGAAATGACGAGTAAAATGCACTATTAAACTTCTAGGGTAGGGCAAACAGAGACCCGATTAGATCATTTTATATTACGGTTAATATAAGAATTCAGCGTAATTCTATCACATTTGTTCAACTTACGTCGCTCCTATTTCAGATAGCGTACTGGGCTAGGCGGAATCGCAAAGCGCGTGGAAGGGCGAGTATAATGCACTACTAAACTTCTATGATCGGGCAATCAGAGACCCGATTACATCATTTTATATTTTGGTTAATATAAGAATTCAGCGAAATTCTCTCACATTTGTTCAATTTACGTCGCTGATATTTCAGATAGCGTATTGGGCTAAGCGGCACCTCAAAGCGCAAGAAATGTGGAGTAAAATGCACTATTAAACTTCTAGGGTAGGGCAAACAGAGACCCGATAAGATCATTTTATATTATGGTTAATTTAAGAATTCAGCGAAATTCTATCACATTTGTTCCATTTACGTCGCTCCTATTTCAGATAGCGTATTGGGCTAAGCGGCATCTTAAAGCGCGTGGAATGGCGAGTAAAATGCACTATTCCACTTCTAGGGTAGGGCAAACAGAGACCCGATTAGATCATTTTATATTATGGTTAATTTAAGAATTCACCGAAATTCTATCACATTTGTTCAATCTACGTCGCTCCTATTTCAGATAGCGTATTGGGCTAAGCGGCATCTCAAAGCCCATGAAATGGCGATTAAAATGCACTACTAAACTTCTAGGGTAAGGCAAACAGATACCCGATTAGATCATTTTATATTACGGTTAATATAAGAATTCAGCGTAATTCTATCACATTTGTTCAACTTACGTCGCTCCTATTTCAGATAGCGTACTGGGCTAGGCGGCATCTTAAAGCGCGTGGAAGGGCGAGTAAAATGCACTACTAAACTTCTAGGTTAGGGCAAACAGAGACCCGATTAGATCATTTTATATTACGGTTAATATAAGAATGCAGCGTAATTCTATCACATTTGCTCAACTTTCGTCGCTCCTATTTCAGATAGCGTACAGGGCTAGGCGGCATCTTAAAGCGCGTGGAAGGGCGAGTAAAATGCACTACTAAACTTCTAGGGTAGGGCAAATAGAGACCCGATTAGATCATTTTATATTATGGTAAATTTAAGAATTCAGCAAAATTCTATCACATTTGTTCAATTTATGTCGCTCCTATTTCAGATAGCGTACTGGGCTAGGCGGCATCTTAAAGCGCGTGGAAGGGTGAGTAAAATGCACTACTAATCTTCCATGATAGGGCAATCAGAGACCTGATTAGATCATTTTATATTTTGTTTTATATAAGATTTCAGGGAAATTCTATCACATTTGTTCAATTTACGTCGCTCCTATTTCAGATAGCATATTGGGCTAAGCGGCACCTCAAAGCGCATGAAATGGCGAGGGAAATGCAATATTAAACTTCTAGGGTAGGGCAAACAGAGACCCGATTAGATCATTTTATATTACGGTCAATTTAAGAATTCAGCATAATTCTTTCTCATTTTTTCAATTCACGTCGCTCCTATTTCAGATAGCTTATTGGTCTTAGCGGCATCTCGAAGCGCATGAAATGATAAGTGAAATGCACTATTAAACTTCTAGGGTAGGGCAAATAGAGACCCGATTAGATCATTTTATATTATGGTTAATTTAAGAATTCAGCGAAATTCTATCACATTTGTTCAATTTACGTCGCTCCTATTAAAGATAGCGTATTGGGCTAAGCGGCATCTGAAAGCGCATGAAATGGCGAGTAAAATGCACTATTAAACTTCTATGGTAAGGCAAACAGATACCCGATTAGATCATTTTATATTACGGTTAATATAAGAATTCAGCGTAATTCTATCACATTTGTTCAACTTACGTCGCTCCTATTTCAGATAGCGTACTGGGCTAGGCGGCATCTTAAAGCGCGTGGAAGGGCGAGTAAAATGCACTACTAAACTTCTAGGGTAGGGCAAACAGAGACCCGATTAGATCATTTTATATTACGGTTAATATAAGAATTCAGCGAAATTCTATCACATTTGTTCAATTTACGTCGTTCCTATTTCAGATAGCGTACTGGGCTAGGCGGCATCTTAAAGCGCGTGGAAAGGCGAGTAAAATACCCTATTAAACATCTATGATAGGCCAATCAGAGACCCGATTAGATCATTTTATATTTTGTTTAATATAAGATTTCAGGGAAATTCTGTCACACTTGTTCAATTTACGTCGCTCCTATTTCAGATAGCTTATTGGGCTAAGCGGCATCTCAAAGCGCAAGAAATGGCGAGTAAAATGCACTATTAAACTTCTAGGGTAGGGCAAACAGAGACCCGATTAGATCATTTTATATTTTGGTTAATATAAGAATTCAGCGAAATTCTATCACATTTGTTCAATTTACGTCGCTCCTATTTCAGATAGCGTATTGGGCTAAGCGGCATCTGAAAGCGCATGAAATGGCGAGTAAAATGCACTATTAAACTTCTAGGGTAGGGCAAACAGAGTCCCGATTAGATCATTTTATATTATGGTTAATTTAAGAATTCAGCGAAATTGTATCACATTTGTTCAATTTACGTCGCTACTATTTCAGTTAGCGTATTGGGATAAGCGGCATCTCAAAGCGCATGAAATGGCGAGTATAATGCACTATTAAACTTCTATGATAGGGCTATCAGAGACCCGATTAGATCATTTTATATTTTGGTTAATATAAGAATTCAGTGAAATTCTAACACATTTGTTCAATTTACGTCGCTCCTATTTCAGATAGCGTACTGGGCTAGGCTGCATCATAAAGCGCGTGGAATGGCGAGCAAAATGCACTATTAAACTTCTAGGATAAGGCAAACAGAGACCCGATTAGATCATTTTATATTACGGTTAATATAAGAATTCAGCGTAATTCTATCACATTTGTTCAACTTACGTCGCTCCTCTTTCAGATAGCGTACTGGGCTAGGCGGCATCTTAAAGCGCGTGGAAGGGCGAGTAAAATGCACTACTAAACTTCTAGGGTAGGGCAAACAGAGACCCGATTAGATCATTTATATTATGGTTAATTTAGAATTCAGCAAAATTCTATCACATTTGTTCAATTTACGTCGCTCCTATTTCAGATAGCGTACTGGGCTAGGCGGCATCTTAAAGCGGGGTGGAAGGGTCAGTAAACTGCACTACTAATCTTCCATGATAGGGCAATCAGAGACCCGATTAGATCATTTTATTTTGTTTTTATATAAGATTTCAGGGAAGTTCTATCACATTTGTTCAATTTACGTCGCTCCTATTTCAGATAGCATATTGGGCTAAGCGGCACCTCAAAGCGCATGAAATGGCGAGTGAAATGCAATATTAAACTTCTAGGGTAGGGCAAACAGAGACCCGATTAGATCATTTTATATTATGGTCAATTTAAGAATTCAGCATAATTCTTTCTCATTTCTTCAATTTACGTCGCTCCTATTTCAGATAGCTTATTGGGCTTGGCGGCATCTCAAAGTGCATGAAGTGACGAGTGAAATGCACTATTAAACTTCTAGGGTAGGGCAAACAGAGACCCGATTAGCTCATTTTATATTATGGTTAATTTAAGAATTCAGCGAAATTCGATTACATTTGTTCAATTTACGTCGCTCCTATTTCAGATAGCGTATTGGGCTAAGCGGCATCTGAAGGCGCAAGAAATGGCGAGTAAAATGCACTATTAAAGTTCTAGGGTAGGGCCAACAGAGACCCGATTAGATCATTTTATATTATGGTTAATTTAAGAATTCAGCAAAATTCTATCACATTTGTTCAATTTACGTCGCTCCTATTTCAGATAGCGTACTGGGCTAGGCGGCATCCTAAAGCGCGCGGAATGGCGAGTAAAATGCACTATTAAACTTCTATGCTAGGGCAATCAGAGACCCGATTAGATCATTTTATATTTTGTTTAATATAAGATTTCAGGGAAATTCTATCACATTTGTTCAATTTACGTCGCTCCTATTTCAGATAGCGTACTGGGCTAGGCGGCATCTTAAAGCGCGTGGAAAGGCGAGTAAAATGGACTATTAAACTTCTATGATAGGGCAATCAGAGACCCGATTAGATCATTTTATATTACGGTAAATATAAGAATTCAGCGTAATTCTATCACATTTGTTCAATTTACGTTGTTCCTATTTCAGATAGCGTCCTGGGCTAAGCGGCATCTAATGGCGCTGAAATGGCGAGTATAATGCACTATTAAACTTCTAGGATAAGGCAAACAGAGACCCGATTAGATCATTTTATGTTACGGTTAATATAAGAATTCAGCGTAATTCTATCACATTTGTTCAATTTACGTCGCTCCTATTTCTGATAGCGTACTGGGCTAGGCGGCATCTTAAAGCGCGTGGAATGGCGGGTAAAATGCACTACTAAACTTCAATGATAGGGCAATCAGAGACCCGATTAGATCATTTTATGTTTTGGTTAATATAAGAATTCAGCGAAATTCTATCACATCTGTTCAATTTACGTCGCTCCTATTTCAGATAGCGTATTGGGGTAAGCTGCATCTCAAAGCGCAAGACATGGCGAGTAAAATGCACTACTAACTTCTAGGGTAGGGCAAACAAAGACCCGATTAAATCATTTTATATTACGGTTAATTTAAGAATTCAGCGAAATTCTATCACATTTGTTCAATTTACGTCGCTCCTATTACAGATAGCTTATTGTGCTTAGCGGCATCTCAAAGCGCATGAAGTGACGAGTGAAATGCACTATCAAACTTCTAGGGTTGGTCGAAGAAAGACCCGATTAGATCATTTTACATTAAGGTAAATATAAGATTTCAGGGACATTCTATCACATTTGTTTAATTTACGTCGCTGCTATTTCAGATATCGTATTGGGCTAAGCGGCATCTCAAAGCGCATGAAATGGCGAATAAAATGCACTATTAAACTTCTAGGCGAGGGCGAACAGAGAACCGATTAGATCATTTTACATTTTGGTTAATAAAAGAATTCAGCGAAATTCTAACACATTTGCTCAATTTACGTCGCTCCTATTACAGATAGCTTATTGTGCTTAGCGGCATCTCAAACGCATGAAGTGACGAGTGAAATGCACTAATAAACTTCTAGGGTAGGGCAAACAGAGACCCGATTAGATCATTTTATATTATGGTTAATTTAAGGAATTCAGCAAAATTCTATCACATTTGTTCAATTTACGTCGCTCCTATTTCAGATAGCGTACTGGGCTAGGCGGCATCCTAAAGCGCGCGGAATGGCGAGTAAAATGCACTATTAAACTTCTATGCTAGGGCAATCAGAGACCCGATTAGATCATTTTATATTTTGTTTAATATAAGATTTCAGGGAAATTCTATCACATTTGTTCATTTACGTCGCTCCTATTTCAGATAGCGTACTGGGCTAGGCGGCATGTTAAAGCGGGTGGAAAAGGCGAGTAAAATGCACTATTAAAACTTCTATGATAGGGCAATCAGAGACCCGATTAGATCATTTTATATTACGGTAATATAAGAATTCAGCGTAATTCTATCACATTTGTTCAACTTACGTCGCTCCTATTTCAGATACCGTACAGGGCTAGGCGGCATCTTAAAGCGCGTGGAATGGCGAGTAAAATGCACTATTAAACTTCTATGATTGGGCTATCAGAGACCCGATTAGATCATTTTATGTTTTGGTTAATATAAGAATTCAGCGAAATTCTATCACAATTTGTTCATTTACGTCGCTCATATTTCAGATAGCGTACTGGGCTAAGCGGCATCTCAAAGCGCATGAATGGCGAGTAAAAAGCACTATTAAACTTCTGGGATAAGGCAAACAGAGACCCGATTAGATCATTTTATATTGCGGTTAATATAAGAATTCAGCGTAATTCTGTCACATTTGGTAAACTGACGTAGCTCCTGTTTCAGATAGCGTACTGGGCTAGGCGGCAACTTCAAGCGTAGAATGTCGAGGTAAAGTGCACTATCAAACTTCTATGATAGGGCAATCAGAGACCCGATTAGATCATTTTATATTTTGGTTAATATAAGAATTCAGCGAAATTCTATCACATTTGTTCATTTTACGTCGCTCCTATTTCAGATAGCGTATTGGGCTAAGCGGCATCTCAATGCGCATGAAATGGCGAGTAACATGCACTATTAAACTTCTAGGGTAGGGCAAACAGAGACCCGATTAGATCATTTTATATTACGGTTAATATAAGAATTCAGCGTAATTCTATCACATTTGTTCAATTTACGTCGTTCCTATTTCAGATAGCGTATTGGGCTATGCGACATCTCAAAGCGCATGAAATGACGAGTAAAATGCACTATTAAACTTCTAGGGTAGGGCAAAACAGAGACCCGATTAGATCATTTTATATTACGGTTAATATAAGAATTCAGCGTAATTCTATCACATTTGTTCAACTTACGTCGCTCCTGTTTCAGATAGCGTAGTGGGCTAGGCGGCATCTCAAAGCGCGTGGAAGGGCGAGTAAAATGCACTACTAAACTTCTATGATAGGGCAATCAGAGACCCGATTACATCATTTTTATTTTGGTTAATATAAGAATTCAGAGAAATTGTCTCACATTTGTTCAATTTACGTCGCTGATATTTCAGATAGCGTATTGGGCTAAGCGGCATCTCAAAGCGCAAGAAATGTCGAGTAAAATGCACTATTAAACTTCTAGGGTAGGGCAAACAGAGACCCCGATTAGATCATTTTATATTACGGTTAATATAAGAATTCAGCGTAATTCTATCACATTTGTTCAATTTACGTCGTTCCTATATCAGATAGCGTATTGGGCTATGCGACATCTCAAAGCGCATGAAATGACGAGTAAAATGCACTTTTAAACTTCTAGGATAAGGCAAACAGAGACCTGATTCGTTCAT
>CAKAJE020001160.1:0-35570 GCA_916610135.2 Macropis europaea | reverse complement strand
TTACGCTGAATTCTTATATTAACCGTAATATAAAATGATCTAATCGGGTCTCTGTTTGCCTTATCCTAGAAGTTTAATAGTGCATTTTACTCGCCATTTCATGCGCTTTGAGATGCCGCGTAGCCCAATACGCTATCTGAAATAGGAGCGACGTAAATTGAACAAATGTGATAGAATTTCCCTGAATTCTTATATTAACCTTAATGTAAAATGATCTAATCGGGTCTCTGTTCGCCCGACGCTAGAAGTTTAACAGTGCATTTCACTCGTCATTTCATGCGCTTTCAGATGCCGCTTAGCCCAATACGCTATCTGAAATAGGAGCGACGTAAATTGAACAAATGTGATAGAATTTCCCTGAAATCTTATATTAAACAAAATATAAAATGATCTAATCGGGTCTCTGATTGCCCTATCATAGAAGATTAGTAGTGCATTTTACTCGCCATTCCACGCGCTTTAAGATGCCGACTAGCCCAGTACGCTATCTGAAATAGGAGCGACGTAACTTGAACAAATGTGATAGAATTACGCTGCATTCTTATATTAACCGTAATATAAAATGATCTAATCGGGTCTCTGTTTGCCTTATCCTAGAAGTTTAATAGTGCATTTTACTCGCCATTTCATGCGCTTTGAGATGCCGCATAGCCCAATACGCTATCTGAAATAAGAGCGACGTAAGTTGAAAAAATGTGATAGAATTACGCTGAATTCTTATATTAACCGGAATATAAAATGATGTAATCGGGACTCTGTTTGCCCTATCATAGAAGTTTAATAGTGAATTTTACTCGCCATTTCATGTGCTTTAAGGTGCCGCATAGCCCAATACGCTATCTGGAATAGGAGCGACGTAAATTGAACAAATGTGATAGAATTTCCCTGAATTCTTATATTAACCTTAATGTAAAATGATCTAATCGGGTCTCTGTTCGCCCTGGCCTAGAAGTTTAATAGTGCATTTCATTCACAATTTCATGCGCTTTGAGATGCCGCTTAGCCCAATACGCTATCTGAAATAGGAGCGACGTAAATTGAACAAATGTGATAGAATTTCGCTGAATTCTTATATTAACCAAAATACAAAATGATCTAATCGGGTCTCTGATTGCCCTATCATAGAAGTTTGATAGTGCATTTTACTCGCCATTCCACGCGCTTTAAGATGTCGCCTAGCCCAGTACGCTATCTGAAATAGGAGCTACGTAAGTTGAACATATGTGACAGAATTACGCTGAATTCTTATATTAACCGTAATATAAAATGATCTAATCGGGTCTCTGTTTGCCTTATCCTAGAAGCGTAGTAGTGCATTTTGCTCGCCATTTCATGCGCTTTGAGATGCCGCTTAGCCCAATAAGCTATCTGAAATAGGAGCGACGCAAATTGAACAAATGTGATAGAATTACTCTGAATTCTTATATTAACCGTAATATAAAATGATCTAATCGGGTCTCTGTTTGCCTTACCCTAGAAGTTTAATAGTGCATTTTACTCGCCATTTCATGCGCTTTGAGATGCCGCTTAGCCCAGTACGCTATCTGAAATAGGAGCGACGTATGTTGAACAAATGTGATAGAATTTCCCTGAATTCTTATATTAACCTTAATGTAAAATGATCTAATCGGGTCTCTGTTTGCCCTACCCTAGAAGTTTAATAGTGCATTTCACTCGTCATTTCATACGCTTTGCGATGCCGCTTAGCCCAATAAGCTATCTGAAATAGGAGCGACGTAAATTGAACAAATGTGATAGAATTTCGCTGAATTCTTATATTAACCAAAATATAAAATGATCTAATCGGGTCTCCGATTGCCCTATCATAGAAGTTTAATAGTGAATTTTACTCGCCATTCCACGCGCTTTAAGATGCCGCATAGCCCAGTACGCTATCTGAAATAGGAACGACGTAAATTGAACTAATGTGATAGAATTTTGCTGAATTCTTAAATTAAGCATAATATAAAATGATCTAATCGGGTCTCTGATTGCCCTACCCTAGAAGTTTACTAGTGCATTTTACTCGCCATTTCATGCGCTTTGAGATGCCGCTTAGCCCAATACGCTATCTGAAATAGGAGCGACGTAAATTGAACAAATGTGATGGAATTTCGCTGAATTCTTATATTAACCAACATATAAAATGATCTAATCGGATCTCTGATTGCCCTATCATAGAAGTTTAATAGTGCATTTTACTCGCCATTCCATGCGTTTTAAGGTGCCGCCTAGCCCAGTACGCTATCTGAAATAGGAGCGACGTAAACTGAACAAATGTGATAGAATTTTGCTGAATTCTTAAATTAACCATAATATAAAATGATCTAGTCGGGTCTCTGATTGCCCTACCCTAGAAGTTTAATAGTGCATTTTACTCGCCATTTCATGCGCTTTGAGATGCCGCTTAGCCCAATACGCTATCTGAAATAGGAGCGACGTAAATTGAACAAATGTGATAGAATTTCGCTGAATTCTTATATTAACCAAAATATAAAATGATCTAATCGGGTCTCTGATTGCCCTATCATAGAAGTTTGATAGTGTATTTTCCTCGACATTCCACGCGCTTTAAGTTGCCGCCTAGCCCAGTACGCTATGTGAAATAGGAACGACGTAAATTGAACTAATGTGATAGAATTTTACTGAATTCTTAAATTAAGCATAATATAAAATGATCTAATCGGGTCTCTGATTGCCCTACCCTAGAAGTTTACTAGTGCATTTTACTCGCCATTTCATGCGCTTTGAGATGCCGCTTAGCCCAATACGCTATCTGAAATAGGAGCGACGTAAATTGAACAAATGTGATAGAATTTCGCTGAATTCTTATATTAACCAAAATATAAAATGATGTAATCGGATCTCTGATAGCCCTATCATAGAAGTTTAATAGTGAATTTTACTCGCCATTCCACGCGCTTTAAGATGCCGCATAGCCCAGTACGCTATCTGAAATAGGAACGACGTAAATTGAACTAATGTGATAGAATTTTGCTGAATTCTTAAATTAAGCATAATATAAAATGATCTAATCGGGTCTCTGATTGCCCTACCCTAGAAGTTTACTAGTGCATTTTACTCGCCATTTCATGCGCTTTGAGATGCCGCTTAGCCCAATACGCTATCTGAAATAGGAGCGACGTAAATTGAACAAATGTGATAGAATTTCGCTGAATTCTTATATTAACCAAAATATAAAATGATCTAATCGGGTCTCTGATAGCCCTATCATAGAAGTTTAATAGTGAATTTTACTCGCCATTCCACGCGCTTTAAGATGCCGCATAGCCCAGTACGCTATCTGAAATAGGAACGACGTAAATTGAACTAATGTGATAGAATTTTACTGAATTCTTAAATTAACCATAATATAAAATGATATAATCGGGTCTCTGTTTGTCCTACCCAAGAACTTTAATAGTGCATTTCTCTCGTCATTTCATGCGCTTTGAGATGCCGCTTAGCCCAATACGCTATCTGAAATAGGAGCGACGTAAATTGAACAAATGTGATAGAATTTCCATGAAATCTTATATTAAACAAAATATAAAATGATCTAAACGGGACTCTGATTGCCCTACCCTAGAGGTTTAACAGTGCATTTTACTCGCCATTTCATGCGCTTTGAGATGCCGCTTAGCCCAATACGCTATCTGAAATAGGAGCGACGTAAATTGAACAAATGTGATAGAATTTCGCTGAATACTTATAGTAACCAAAATATAAAATGATCTAATCGGGTCTCTGATTGCCCTATCATAGAAGTTTGATAGTGTATTTTACTCGACATTCCACGCGCTTTAAGTTGCCGCCTAGCCCAGTACGCTATCTGAAATAGGAGCTACGTAAGTTGAACAAATGTGACAGAGTTACGCTGAATTCTTATATTAACCGTAATATAAAATGATCTAATCGGGTCTCTGTTTGCCTTATCCTAGAAGTTTAATAGTGCATTTTACCCGCCATTCCACGCGCTTTAAGATGCCGCCTAGCACAGTACGCTATCTGAAATAGGAGCTACGTAAGTTGAACAAATGTGTCAGAGTTACGCTGAATTCTTATATTAACCGCAATATAAAATGATCTAATCGGGTCTCTGTTTGCCTTATTCTAGAAGTTTAATAGTGCATTTTACTCGCCATTTCATGCGCTTTGAGATGCCGCTTAGCCCAATGCGCTATCTGAAATAGGAGCCACGTAAGTTGAACAAATGTGATAGAATTTCGCTGAATTCTTATATTTACCGTAATATAAAATGATCTAATCGGTTCTCTGATTGCCCTACCATAGAAGTTTAATGGTGCATTTTACTCGCCATTCCACGCGCTTTAAGTTGCCGCCTAGCCCAGTACGCTATCTGAAATAGGAGCTACGTAAGTTGAACAAATCTGACAGAATTACGCTGAATTCTTATATTTACCGTAATATAAAATGATCTAATCGGGTCTCTGTTTGCCTTATCCTAGAAGTTTAATAGTGCATTTTACTCGCTATTTCATGCGCTTTGAGATGCCGCTTAGCCCAATACGCTATCTGAAATAGGAGCGACGTAAATTGAACAAATGAGATAGAATTTTGCTGAATTCTTAAATTAACCATAATATAAAATGATCTAATCGGGTCTCTGTTTGCCCTACCCTAGAAGTTTAATAGTGCATTTCACTCGTCATTTCATGCGCTTTGCGATGCCGCTTAGCCCAATAAGCTATCTGACATAGGAGCGACGTAAATTGAACAAATGTGATAGAATTTCGCTGAATTCTTATATTAACCAAAATACAAAATGATCTAATCGGGTCTCTGATTGCCCTATCATAGAAGTTTGATAGTGCATTTTACTCGCCATTCCACGCGCTTTAAGATGTCGCCTAGCCCAGTACGCTATCTGAAATAGGAGCTACGTAAGTTGAACATATGTGACAGAATTACGCTGAATTCTTATATTAACCGTAATATAAAATGATCTAATCGGGTCTCTGTTTGCCTTATCCTAGAAGCGTAGTAGTGCATTTTGCTCGCCATTTCATGCGCTTTGAGATGCCGCTTAGCCCAATAAGCTATCTGAAATAGGAGCGACGCAAATTGAACAAATGTGATGGAATTACTCTGAATTCTTATATTAACCGTAATATAAAATGATCTAATCGGGTCTCTGTTTGCCTTACCCTAGAAGTTTAATAGTGCATTTTACTCGCCATTTCATGCGCTTTGAGATGCCGCTTAGCCCAGTACGCTATGTGAAATAGGAACGACGTATGTTGAACAAATGTGATAGAATTTCCCTGAATTCTTATATTAACCTTAATGTAAAATAATCTAATCGGGTCTCTGTTTGCCCTACCCTAGAAGTTTAATAGTGCATTTCACTCGTCATTTCATACGCTTTGCGATGCCGCTTAGCCCAATAAGCTATCTGAAATAGGAGCGACGTAAATTGAACAAATGTGATAGAATTTCGCTGAATTCTTATATTAACCAAAATATAAAATGATCTAATCGGGTCTCTGATTGCCCTATCATAGAAGTTTAATAGTGAATTTTACTCGCCATTCCACGCGCTTTAAGATGCCGCATAGCCCAGTACGCTATCTGAAATAGGAACGACGTAAATTGAACTAATGTGATAGAATTTTGCTGAATTCTTAAATTAAGCATAATATAAAATGATCTAATCGGGTCTCTGATTGCCCTACCCTAGAAGTTTACTAGTGCATTTTACTCGCCATTTCATGCGCTTTGAGATGCCGCTTAGCCCAATACGCTATCTGAAATAGGAGCGACGTAAATTGAACAAATGTGATAGAATTTCGCTGAATTCTTATATTAACCAAAATATAAAATGATCTAATCGGATCTCTGATTGCCCTATCATAGAAGTTTAATAGTGCATTTTACTCGCCATTCCATGCGTTTTAAGGTGCCGCCTAGCCCAGTACGCTATCTGAAATAGGAGCGACGTAAACTGAACAAATGTGATAGAATTTTGCTGAATTCTTAAATTAACCATAATATAAAATGATCTAGTCGGGTCTCTGATTGCCCTACCCTAGAAGTTTAATAGTGCATTTTACTCGCCATTTCATGCGCTTTGAGATGCCGCTTAGCCCAATACGCTATCTGAAATAGGAGCGACGTAAATTGAACAAATGTGATAGAATTTCGCTGAATTCTTATATTAACCAAAATATAAAATGATCTAATCGGGTCTCTGATTGCCCTATCATAGAAGTTTGATAGTGTATTTTCCTCGACATTCCACGCGCTTTAAGTTGCCGCCTAGCCCAGTACGCTATGTGAAATAGGAACGACGTAAATTGAACTAATGTGATAGAATTTTGCTGAATTCTTAAATTAAGCATAATATAAAATGATCTAATCGGGTCTCTGATTGCCCTACCCTAGAAGTTTACTAGTGCATTTTACTCGCCATTTCATGCGCTTTGAGATGCCGCATAGCCCAATACGCTATCTGACATAGGAGCGACGTAAATTGAACAAATGTGATAGAATTTTGCTGAATTCTTAAATTAACCATAATATAAAATGATCTAGTCGGGTCTCTGTTCGCCCTACCATAGAAGTCTAATAGTGCATTTCACTCGCCATTTCATGCGCTTTGAGATGCCGCTTAGCACAATACGCTATCTGAAATAGGAGCGACGTAAATTGAACAAATGTGATAGAATTACGCTGAATTCTAGTAATAACCGTAATATAAAATGATCTAATCGGGTCTCTGTTTGCCTTATCCTAGAAGTTTAATAGTGCATTTTACTCGCCATTTCATGCGCTTTGAGATGCCGCATAGCCCAATACGCTATCTGAAATAGGAGCGACGTAAGTTGAAAAAATGTGATAGAATTACGCTGAATTCTTATATTAACCGGAATATAAAATGATGTAATCGGGTCTCTGTTTGCCCTATCATAGAAGTTTAATAGTGAATTTTACTCGCCATTTCATGTGCTTTAAGGTGCCGCATAGCCCAATACGCTATCTGGAATAGGAGCGACGTAAATTGAACAAATGTGATAGAATTTCCCTGAATTCTTATATTAACCTTAATGTAAAATGATCTAATCGGGTCTCTGTTCGCCCTGGCCTAGAAGTTTAATAGTGCATTTCATTCACAATTTCATGCGCTTTGAGATGCCGCTTAGCCCAATACGCTATCTGAAATAGGAGCGACGTAAATTGAACAAATGTGATAGAATTTCGCTGAATTCTTATATTAACCAAAATACAAAATGATCTAATCGGGTCTCTGATTGCCCTATCATAGAAGTTTGATAGTGCATTTTACTCGCCATTCCACGCGCTTTAAGATGTCGCCTAGCCCAGTACGCTATCTGAAATAGGAGCTACGTAAGTTGAACATATGTGACAGAATTACGCTGAATTCTTATATTAACCGTAATATAAAATGATCTAATCGGGTCTCTGTTTGCCTTATCCTAGAAGCTTAGTAGTGCATTTTGCTCGCCATTTCATGCGCTTTGAGATGCCGCTTAGCCCAATAAGCTATCTGAAATAGGAGCGACGCAAATTGAACAAATGTGATGGAATTACTCTGAATTCTTATATTAACCGTAATATAAAATGATCTAATCGGGTCTCTGTTTGCCTTACCCTAGAAGTTTAATAGTGCATTTTACTCGCCATTTCATGCGCTTTGAGATGCCGCTTAGCCCAGTACGCTATCTGAAATAGGAACGACGTATGTTGAACAAATGTGATAGAATTTCCCTGAATTCTTATATTAACCTTAATGTAAAATGATCTAATCGGGTCTCTGTTTGCCCTACCCTAGAAGTTTAATAGTGCATTTCACTCGTCATTTCATACGCTTTGCGATGCCGCTTAGCCCAATAAGCTATCTGAAATAGGAGCGACGTAAATTGAACAAATGTGATAGAATTTCGCTGAATTCTTATATTAACCAAAATATAAAATGATCTAATCGGGTCTCTGATTGCCCTATCATAGAAGTTTAATAGTGAATTTTACTCGCCATTCCACGCGCTTTAAGATGCCGCATAGCCCAGTACGCTATCTGAAATAGGAACGACGTAAATTGAACTAATGTGATAGAATTTTGCTGAATTCTTAAATTAAGCATAATATAAAATGATCTAATCGGGTCTCTGATTGCCCTACCCTAGAAGTTTACTAGTGCATTTTACTCGCCATTTCATGCGCTTTGAGATGCCGCTTAGCCCAATACGCTATCTGAAATAGGAGCGACGTAAATTGAACAAATGTGATAGAATTTCGCTGAATTCTTATATTAACCAAAATATAAAATGATCTAATCGGATCTCTGATTGCCCTATCATAGAAGTTTAATAGTGCATTTTACTCGCCATTCTATGCGTTTTAAGGTGCCGCCTAGCCCAGTACGCTATCTGAAATAGGAGCGACGTAAACTGAACAAATGTGATAGAATTTTGCTGAATTCTTAAATTAACCATAATATAAAATGATCTAGTCGGGTCTCTGATTGCCCTACCCTAGAAGTTTAATAGTGCATTTTACTCGCCATTTCATGCGCTTTGAGATGCCGCTTAGCCCAATACGCTATCTGAAATAGGAGCGACGTAAATTGAACAAATGTGATAGAATTTCGCTGAATTCTTATATTAACCAAAATATAAAATGATCTAATCGGGTCTCTGATTGCCCTATCATAGAAGTTTGATAGTGTATTTTCCTCGACATTCCACGCGCTTTAAGTTGCCGCCTAGCCCAGTACGCTATGTGAAATAGGAACGACGTAAATTGAACTAATGTGATAGAATTTTGCTGAATTCTTAAATTAAGCATAACATAAAATGATCTAATCGGGTCTCTGATTGCCCTACCCTAGAAGTTTACTAGTGCATTTTACTCGCCATTTCATGCGCTTTGAGATGCCGCTTAGCCCAATACGCTATCTGAAATAGGAGCGACGTAAATTGAACAAATGTGATAGAATTTCGCTGAATTCTTATATTAACCAAAATATAAAATGATCTAATCGGGTCTCTGATTGCCCTATCATAGAAGTTTGATAGTGTATTTTCCTCGACATTCCACGCGCTTTAAGTTGCCGCCTAGCTCAGTACGCTATCTGAAATAGGAGCTACGTATGTTGAAGAAATGTGACAGAATTACGCTGAATTCTTATATTAACCGTAATATAAAATGATCTAATCGGGTCTCTGTTTGCCTTATCCTAGAAGTTTAATAGTGCATTTTACTCGCCATTCCACGCGCTTTAAGATGCCGCCTAGCCGAGGGCGCTATCTGAAATAGGAGCTACGTAAGTTGAACAAATGTGTCAGAGTTACGCTGAATTCTTATATTAACCGCAATATAAAATGATCTAATCGGGTCTCTGTTTGCCTTATTCTAGAAGTTTAATAGTGCATTTTACTCGCCATTTCATGCGCTTTGAGATGCCGCTTAGCCCAATACGCTATCTGAAATAGGAGCCACGTAAATTGAACAAATGTGATAGAATTTCGCTGAATTCTTATATTAACCAAAATATAAAATGATCTAATCGGGTCTCTGATTGCCCTATCATAGAAGTTTGATAGTGTATTTTACTCGACATTCCACGCGCTTTAAGTTGCCGCCTAGCCCAGTACGCTATCTGAAATAGGAGCTACGTAAGTTGAACAAATGTGACAGAGTTACGCTGAATTCTTATATTAACCGTAATATAAAATGATCTAATCGGGTCTCTGTTTGCCTTATCCTAGAAGTTTAATAGTGCATTTTACTCGCCATTTCATGCGCTTTCAGATGCCGCTTAGCCCAATACGCTATCTGAAATAGGAGCGACGTAAATTGAACAAATGTGATAGAATTTCCCTGAAATCTTATATTAAACAAAATATAAAATGATCTAATCGGGTCTCTGATTGCCCTATCATAGAAGATTAGTAGTGCATTTTACTCGCCATTCCACGCGCTTTAAGATGCCGACTAGCCCAGTACGCTATCTGAAATAGGAGCGACGTAACTTGAACAAATGTGATAGAATTACGCTGCATTCTTATATTAACCGTAATATAAAATGATCTAATCGGGTCTCTGTTTGCCTTATCCTAGAAGTTTAATAGTGCATTTTACTCGCCATTTCATGCGCTTTGAGATGCCGCATAGCCCAATACGCTATCTGAAATAGGAGCGACGTAAGTTGAAAAAATGTGATAGAATTACGCTGAATTCTTATATTAACCGGAATATAAAATGATGTAATCGGGACTCTGTTTGCCCTATCATAGAAGTTTAATAGTGAATTTTACTCGCCATTTCATGTGCTTTAAGGTGCCGCATAGCCCAATACGCTATCTGGAATAGGAGCGACGTAAATTGAACAAATGTGATAGAATTTCCCTGAATTCTTATATTAACCTTAATGTAAAATGATCTAATCGGGTCTCTGTTCGCCCTGGCCTAGAAGTTTAATAGTGCATTTCATTCACAATTTCATGCGCTTTGAGATGCCGCTTAGCCCAATACGCTATCTGAAATAGGAGCGACGTAAATTGAACAAATGTGATAGAATTTCGCTGAATTCTTATATTAACCAAAATACAAAATGATCTAATCGGGTCTCTGATTGCCCTATCATAGAAGTTTGATAGTGCATTTTACTCGCCATTCCACGCGCTTTAAGATGTCGCCTAGCCCAGTACGCTATCTGAAATAGGAGCTACGTAAGTTGAACATATGTGACAGAATTACGCTGAATTCTTATATTAACCGTAATATAAAATGATCTAATCGGGTCTCTGTTTGCCTTATCCTAGAAGCGTAGTAGTGCATTTTGCTCGCCATTTCATGCGCTTTGAGATGCCGCTTAGCCCAATAAGCTATCTGAAATAGGAGCGACGCAAATTGAACAAATGTGATGGAATTACTCTGAATTCTTATATTAACCGTAATATAAAATGATCTAATCGGGTCTCTGTTTGCCTTACCCTAGAAGTTTAATAGTGCATTTTACTCGCCATTTAATGCGCTTTGAGATGCCGCTTAGCCCAGTACGCTATCTGAAATAGGAACGACGTATGTTGAACAAATGTGATAGAATTTCCCTGAATTCTTATATTAACCTTAATGTAAAATGATCTAATCGGGTCTCTGTTTGCCCTACCCTAGAAGTTTAATAGTGCATTTCACTCGTCATTTCATGCGCTTTGCGATGCCGCTTAGCCCAATAAGCTATCTGAAATAGGAGCGACGTAAATTGAACAAATGTGATAGAATTTCGCTGAATTCTTATATTAACCAAAATATAAAATGATCTAATCGGGTCTCCGATTGCCCTATCATAGAAGTTCAATAGTGAATTTTACTCGCCATTCCACGCGCTTTAAGATGCCGCATAGCCCAGTACGCTATCTGAAATAGGAACGACGTAAATTGAACTAATGTGATAGAATTTTGCTGAATTCTTAAATTAAGCATAATATAAAATGATCTAATCGGGTCTCTGATTGCCCTACCCTAGAAGTTTAATAGTGCATTTTACTCGCCATTTCATGCGCTTTGAGATGCCGCTTAGCCCAATACGCTATCTGAAATAGGAGCGACGTAAATTGAACAAATGTGATGGAATTTCGCTGAATTCTTATATTAACCAAAATATAAAATGATCTAATCGGATCTCTGATTGCCCTATCATAGAAGTTTAATAGTGCATTTTACTCGCCATTCCATGCGTTTTAAGGTGCCGCCTAGCCCAGTACGCTATCTGAAATAGGAACGACGTAAACTGAACAAATGTGATAGAATTTTGCTGAATTCTTAAATTAACCATAATATAAAATGATCTAGTCGGGTCTCTGATTGCCCTACCCTAGAAGTTTAATAGTGCATTTTACTCGCCATTTCATGCGCTTTGAGATGCCGCTTAGCCCAATACGCTATCTGAAATAGGAGCGACGTAAATTGAACAAATGTGATAGAATTTCGCTGAATTCTTATATTAACCAAAATATAAAATGATCTAATCGGGTCTCTGATTGCCCTATCATAGAAGTTTGATAGTGTATTTTCCTCGACATTCCACGCGCTTTAAGTTGCCGCCTAGCCCAGTACGCTATGTGAAATAGGAACGACGTAAATTGAACTAATGTGATAGAATTTTACTGAATTCTTAAATTAAGCATAATATAAAATGATCTAATCGGGTCTCTGATTGCCCTACCCTAGAAGTTTACTAGTGCAATTTTACTCGCCATTTCATGCGCTTTGAGATGCCGCTTAGCCCAATACGCTATCTGAAATTGGAGCGACGTAAATTGAACAAATGTGATAGAATTTCGCTGAATTCTTATATTAACCAAAATATAAAATGATGTAATCGGATCTCTGATAGCCCTATCATAGAAGTTTAATAGTGAATTTTACTCGCCATTCCACGCGCTTTAAGATGCCGCATAGCCCAGTACGCTATCTGAAATAGGAACGACGTAAATTGAACTAATGTGATAGAATTTTGCTGAATTCTTAAATTAAGCATAATATAAAATGATCTAATCGGGTCTCTGATTGCCCTACCCTAGAAGTTTACTAGTGCATTTTACTCGCCATTTCATGCGCTTTGAGATGCCGCTTAGCCCAATACGCTACCTGAAATAGGAGCGACGTAAATTGAACAAATGTGATAGAATTTCGCTGAATTCTTATATTAACCAAAATATGAAATGATCTAATCGGGTCTCTGATAGCCCTATCATAGAAGTTTAATAGTGAATTTTACTCGCCATTCCACGCGCTTTAAGATGCCGCTTAGCCCAGTACGCTATCTGAAATAGGAACGACGTAAATTGAACTAATGTGATAGAATTTTACTGAATTCTTAAATTAACCATAATATAAAATGATATAATCGGGTCTCTGTTTGTCCTACCCAAGAACTTTAATAGTGCATTTCTCTCGTCATTTCATGCGCTTTGAGATGCCGCTTAGCCCAATACGCTATCTGAAATAGGAGCGACGTAAATTGAACAAATGTGATAGAATTTCCATGAAATCTTATATTAAACAAAATATAAAATGATCTAAACGGGACTCTGATTGCCCTACCCTAGAAGTTTAACAGTGCATTTTACTCGCCATTTCATGCGCTTTGAGATGCCGCTTAGCCCAATACGCTATCTGAAATAGGAGCGACGTAAATTGAACAAATGTGATAGAATTTCGCTGAATACTTATAGTAACCAAAATATAAAATGATCTAATCGGGTCTCTGATTGCCCTATCATAGAAGTTTGATAGTGTATTTTACTCGACATTCCACGCGCTTTAAGTTGCCGCCTAGCCCAGTACGCTATCTGAAATAGGAGCTACGTAAGTTGAACAAATGTGACAGAGTTACGCTGAATTCTTATATTAACCGTAATATAAAATGATCTAATCGGGTCTCTGTTTGCCTTATCCTAGAAGTTTAATAGTGCATTTTACCCGCCATTCCACGCGCTTTAAGATGCCGCCTAGCCCAGTACGCTATCTGAAATAGGAGCTACGTAAGTTGAACAAATGTGTCAGAGTTACGCTGAATTCTTATATTAACCGCAATATAAAATGATCTAATCGGGTCTCTGTTTGCCTTATTCTAGAAGTTTAATAGTGCATTTTACTCGCCATTTCATGCGCTTTGAGATGCCGCTTAGCCCAATGCGCTATCTGAAATAGGAGCCACGTAAGTTGAACAAATGTGATAGAATTTCGCTGAATTCTTATATTTACCGTAATATAAAATGATCTAATCGGTTCTCTGATTGCCCTACCATAGAAGTTTAATGGTGCATTTTACTCGCCATTCCACGCGCTTTAAGTTGCCGCCTAGCCCAGTACGCTATCTGAAATAGGAGCTACGTAAGTTGAACAAATGTGACAGAATTACGCTGAATTCTTATATTTACCGTAATATAAAATGATCTAATCGGGTCTCTGTTTGCCTTATCCTAGAAGTTTAATAGTGCATTTTACTCGCCATTTCATGCGCTTTGAGATGCCGCTTAGCCCAATACGCTATCTGAAATAGGAGCGACGTAAATTGAACAAATGAGATAGAATTTTGCTGAATTCTTAAATTAACCATAATATAAAATGATCTAATCGGGTCTCTGTTTGCCCTACCCTAGAAGTTTAATAGTGCATTTCACTCGTCATTTCATGCGCTTTGCGATGCCGCTTAGCCCAATAAGCTATCTGACATAGGAGCGACGTAAATTGAACAAATGTGATAGAATTTCGCTGAATTCTTATATTAACCAAAATACAAAATGATCTAATCGGGTCTCTGATTGCCCTATCATAGAAGTTTGATAGTGCATTTTACTCGCCATTCCACGCGCTTTAAGATGTCGCCTAGCCCAGTACGCTATCTGAAATAGGAGCTACGTAAGTTGAACATATGTGACAGAATTACGCTGAATTCTTATATTAACCGTAATATAAAATGATCTAATCGGGTCTCTGTTTGCCTTATCCTAGAAGCGTAGTAGTGCATTTTGCTCGCCATTTCATGCGCTTTGAGATGCCGCTTAGCCCAATAAGCTATCTGAAATAGGAGCGACGCAAATTGAACAAATGTGATGGAATTACTCTGAATTCTTATATTAACCGTAATATAAAATGATCTAATCGGGTCTCTGTTTGCCTTACCCTAGAAGTTTAATAGTGCATTTTACTCGCCATTTAATGCGCTTTGAGATGCCGCTTAGCCCAGTACGCTATCTGAAATAGGAGCGACGTAAATTGAACAAATGTGATAGAATTTCGCTGAATTCTTATATTAACCAAAATATAAAATGATCTAATCGGGTCTCTGATTGCCCTATCATAGAAGTTTGATAGTGTATTTTCCTCGACATTCCACGCGCTTTAAGTTGCCGCCTAGCCCAGTACGCTATGTGAAATAGGAACGACGTAAATTGAACTAATGTGATAGAATTTTACTGAATTCTTAAATTAAGCATAATATAAAATGATCTAATCGGGTCTCTGATTGCCCTACCCTAGAAGTTTACTAGTGCAATTTTTCTCGCCATTTCATGCGCTTTGAGATGCCGCTTAGCCCAATACGCTATCTGAAATTGGAGCGACGTAAATTGAACAAATGTGATAGAATTTCGCTGAATTCTTATATTAACCAAAATATAAAATGATGTAATCGGATCTCTGATAGCCCTATCATAGAAGTTTAATAGTGAATTTTACTCGCCATTCCACGCGCTTTAAGATGCCGCATAGCCCAGTACGCTATCTGAAATAGGAACGACGTAAATTGAACTAATGTGATAGAATTTTGCTGAATTCTTATATTAAGCATAATATAAAATGATCTAATCGGGTCTCTGATTGCCCTACCCTAGAAGTTTACTAGTGCATTTTACTCGCCATTTCATGCGCTTTGAGATGCCGCTTAGCCCAATACGCTATCTGAAATAGGAGCGACGTAAATTGAACAAATGTGATAGAATTTCGCTGAATTCTTATATTAACCAAAATATGAAATGATCTAATCGGGTCTCTGATAGCCCTATCATAGAAGTTTAATAGTGAATTTTACTCGCCATTCCACGCGCTTTAAGATGCCGCATAGCCCAGTACGCTATCTGAAATAGGAACGACGTAAATTGAACTAATGTGATAGAATTTTACTGAATTCTTAAATTAACCATAATATAAAATGATATAATCGGGTCTCTGTTTGTCCTACCCAAGAACTTTAATAGTGCATTTCTCTCGTCATTTCATGCGCTTTGAGATGCCGCTTAGCCCAATACGCTATCTGAAATAGGAGCGACGTAAATTGAACAAATGTGATAGAATTTCCATGAAATCTTATATTAAACAAAATATAAAATGATCTAAACGGGACTCTGATTGCCCTACCCTAGAAGTTTAACAGTGCATTTTACTCGCCATTTCATGCGCTTTGAGATGCCGCTTAGCCCAATACGCTATCTGAAATAGGAGCGACGTAAATTGAACAAATGTGATAGAATTTCGCTGAATACTTATAGTAACCAAAATATAAAATGATCTAATCGGGTCTCTGATTGCCCTATCATAGAAGTTTGATAGTGTATTTTACTCGACATTCCACGCGCTTTAAGTTGCCGCCTAGCCCAGTACGCTATCTGAAATAGGAGCTACGTAAGTTGAACAAATGTGACAGAGTTACGCTGAATTCTTATATTAACCGTAATATAAAATGATCTAATCGGGTCTCTGTTTGCCTTATCCTAGAAGTTTAATAGTGCATTTTACTCGCCATTCCACGCGCTTTAAGATGCCGCCTAGCCCAGTACGCTATCTGAAATAGGAGCTACGTAAGTTGAACAAATGTGTCAGAGTTACGCTGAATTCTTATATTAACCGCAATATAAAATGATCTAATCGGGTCTCTGTTTGCCTTATTCTAGAAGTTTAATAGTGCATTTTACTCGCCATTTCATGCGCTTTGAGATGCCGCTTAGCCCAATGCGCTATCTGAAATAGGAGCCACGTAAGTTGAACAAATGTGATAGAATTTCGCTGAATTCTTATATTTACCGTAATATAAAATGATCTAATCGGTTCTCTGATTGCCCTACCATAGAAGTTTAATGGTGCATTTTACTCGCCATTCCACGCGCTTTAAGTTGCCGCCTAGCCCAGTACGCTATCTGAAATAGGAGCTACGTAAGTTGAACAAATGTGACAGAATTACGCTGAATTCTTATATTTACCGTAATATAAAATGATCTAATCGGGTCTCTGTTTGCCTTATCCTAGAAGTTTAATAGTGCATTTTACTCGCCATTTCATGCGCTTTGAGATGCCGCTTAGCCCAATACGCTATCTGAAATAGGAGCGACGTAAATTGAACAAATGAGATAGAATTTTGCTGAATTCTTAAATTAACCATAATATAAAATGATCTAATCGGGTCTCTGTTTGCCCTACCCTAGAAGTTTAATAGTGCATTTCACTCGTCATTTCATGCGCTTTGCGATGCCGCTTAGCCCAATAAGCTATCTGACATAGGAGCGACGTAAATTGAACAAATGTGATAGAATTTCGCTGAATTCTTATATTAACCAAAATACAAAATGATCTAATCGGGTCTCTGATTGCCCTATCATAGAAGTTTGATAGTGCATTTTACTCGCCATTCCACGCGCTTTAAGATGTCGCCTAGCCCAGTACGCTATCTGAAATAGGAGCTACGTAAGTTGAACATATGTGACAGAATTACGCTGAATTCTTATATTAACCGTAATATAAAATGATCTAATCGGGTCTCTGTTTGCCTTATCCTAGAAGCGTAGTAGTGCATTTTGCTCGCCATTTCATGCGCTTTGAGATGCCGCTTAGCCCAATAAGCTATCTGAAATAGGAGCGACGCAAATTGAACAAATGTGATGGAATTACTCTGAATTCTTATATTAACCGTAATATAAAATGATCTAATCGGGTCTCTGTTTGCCTTACCCTAGAAGTTTAATAGTGCATTTTACTCGCCATTTAATGCGCTTTGAGATGCCGCTTAGCCCAGTACGCTATCTGAAATAGGAACGACGTATGTTGAACAAATGTGATAGAATTTCCCTGAATTCTTATATTAACCTTAATGTAAAATGATCTAATCGGGTCTCTGTTTGCCCTACCCTAGAAGTTTAATAGTGCATTTCACTCGTCATTTCATACGCTTTGCGATGCCGCTTAGCCCAATAAGCTATCTGAAATAGGAGCGACGTAAATTGAACAAATGTGATAGAATTTCGCTGAATTCTTATATTAACCAAAATATAAAATGATCTAATCGGGTCTCCGATTGCCCTATCATAGAAGTTTAATAGTGAATTTTACTCGCCATTCCACGCGCTTTAAGATGCCGCATAGCCCAGTACGCTATCTGAAATAGGAACGACGTAAATTGAACTAATGTGATAGAATTTTGCTGAATTCTTAAATTAAGCATAATATAAAATGATCTAATCGGGTCTCTGATTGCCCTACCCTAGAAGTTTAGTAGTGCATTTTACTCGCCATTTCATGCGCTTTGAGATGCCGCTTAGCCCAATACGCTATCTGAAATAGGAGCGACGTAAATTGAACAAATGTGATGGAATTTCGCTGAATTCTTATATTAACCAAAATATAAAATGATCTAATCGGATCTCTGATTGCCCTATCATAGAAGTTTAATAGTGCATTTTACTCGCCATTCCATGCGTTTTAAGGTGCCGCCTAGCCCAGTACGCTATCTGAAATAGGAGCGACGTAAACTGAACAAATGTGATAGAATTTTGCTGAATTCTTAAATTAACCATAATATAAAATGATCTAGTCGGGTCTCTGATTGCCCTACCCTAGAAGTTTAATAGTGCATTTTACTCGCCATTTCATGCGCTTTGAGATGCCGCTTAGCCCAATACGCTATCTGAAATAGGAGCGACGTAAATTGAACAAATGTGATAGAATTTCGCTGAATTCTTATATTAACCAAAATATAAAATGATCTAATCGGGTCTCTGATTGCCCTATCATAGAAGTTTGATAGTGTATTTTCCTCGACATTCCACGCGCTTTAAGTTGCCGCCTAGCCCAGTACGCTATGTGAAATAGGAACGACGTAAATTGAACTAATGTGATAGAATTTTACTGAATTCTTAAATTAAGCATAATATAAAATGATCTAATCGGGTCTCTGATTGCCCTACCCTAGAAGTTTACTAGTGCAATTTTACTCGCCATTTCATGCGCTTTGAGATGCCGCTTAGCCCAATACGCTATCTGAAATTGGAGCGACGTAAATTGAACAAATGTGATAGAATTTCGCTGAATTCTTATATTAACCAAAATATAAAATGATCTAATCGGGTCTCTGATAGCCCTATCATAGAAGTTTAATAGTGAATTTTACTCGCCATTCCACGCGCTTTAAGATGCCGCATAGCCCAGTACGCTATCTGAAATAGGAACGACGTAAATTGAACTAATGTGATAGAATTTTGCTGAATTCTTAAATTAAGCATAATATAAAATGATCTAATCGGGTCTCTGATTGCCCTACCCTAGAAGTTTACTAGTGCATTTTACTCGCCATTTCATGCGCTTTGAGATGCCGCTTAGCCCAATACGCTATCTGAAATAGGAGCGACGTAAATTGAACAAATGTGATAGAATTTCGCTGAATTCTTATATTAACCAAAATATGAAATGATCTAATCGGGTCTCTGATAGCCCTATCATAGAAGTTTAATAGTGAATTTTACTCGCCATTCCACGCGCTTTAAGATGCCGCATAGCCCAGTACGCTATCTGAAATAGGAACGACGTAAATTGAACTAATGTGATAGAATTTTGCTGAATTCTTAAATTAACCATAATATAAAATGATATAATCGGGTCTCTGTTTGTCCTACCCAAGAACTTTAATAGTGCATTTCTCTCGTCATTTCATGCGCTTTGAGATGCCGCTTAGCCCAATACGCTATCTGAAATAGGAGCGACGTAAATTGAACAAATGTGATAGAATTTCCATGAAATCTTATATTAAACAAAATATAAAATGATCTAAACGGGACTCTGATTGCCCTACCCTAGAAGTTTAATAGTGCATTTTACTCGCCATTTCATGCGCTTTGAGATGCCGCTTAGCCCAATACGCTATCTGAAATAGGAGCGACGTAAATTGAACAAATGTGATAGAATTTCGCTGAATACTTATAGTAACCAAAATATAAAATGATCTAATCGGGTCTCTGATTGCCCTATCATAGAAGTTTGATAGTGTATTTTACTCGACATTCCACGCGCTTTAAGATGCCGCCTAGCCCAGTACGCTATCTGAAATAGGAGCTACGTAAGTTGAACAAATGTGACAGAGTTACGCTGAATTCTTATATTAACCGTAATATAAAATGATCTAATCGGGTCTCTGTTTGCCTTATCCTAGAAGTTTAATAGTGCATTTTACCCGCCATTCCACGCGCTTTAAGATGCCGCCTAGCCCAGTACGCTATCTGAAATAGGAGCTACGTAAGTTGAACAAATGTGTCAGAGTTACGCTGAATTCTTATATTAACCGCAATATAAAATGATCTAATCGGGTCTCTGTTTGCCTTATCCTAGAAGTTTAATAGTGCATTTTACTCGCCATTTCATGCGCTTTGAGATGCCGCTTAGCCCAATGCGCTATCTGAAATAGGAGCCACGTAAGTTGAACAAATGTGATAGAATTTCGCTGAATTCTTATATTTACCGTAATATAAAATGATCTAATCGGTTCTCTGATTGCCCTACCATAGAAGTTTAATGGTGCATTTTACTCGCCATTCCACGCGCTTTAAGTTGCCGCCTAGCCCAGTACGCTATCTGAAATAGGAGCTACGTAAGTTGAACAAATGTGACAGAATTACGCTGAATTCTTATATTTACCGTAATATAAAATGATCTAATCGGGTCTCTGTTTGCCTTATCCTAGAAGTTTAATAGTGCATTTTACTCGCCATTTCATGCGCTTTGAGATGCCGCTTAGCCCAATACGCTATCTGAAATAGGAGCGACGTAAATTGAACAAATGAGATAGAATTTTGCTGAATTCTTAAATTAACCATAATATAAAATGATCTAATCGGGTCTCTGTTTGCCCTACCCTAGAAGTTTAATAGTGCATTTCACTCGTCATTTCATGCGCTTTGCGATGCCGCTTAGCCCAATAAGCTATCTGACATAGGAGCGACGTAAATTGAACAAATGTGATAGAATTTCGCTGAATTCTTATATTAACCAAAATATAAAATGATCTAATCGGGTCTCTGATTGCCCTATCATAGAAGTTTGATAGTGCATTTTACTCGCCATTCCACGCGCTTTAAGATGTCGCCTAGCCCAGTACGCTATCTGAAATAGGAGCTACGTAAGTTGAACATATGTGACAGAATTACGCTGAATTCTTATATTAACCGTAATATAAAATGATCTAATCGGGTCTCTGTTTGCCTTATCCTAGAAGCGTAGTAGTGCATTTTGCTCGCCATTTCATGCGCTTTGAGATGCCGCTTAGCCCAATAAGCTATCTGAAATAGGAGCGACGCAAATTGAACAAATGTGATGGAATTACTCTGAATTCTTATATTAACCGTAATATAAAATGATCTAATCGGGTCTCTGTTTGCCTTACCCTAGAAGTTTAATAGTGCATTTTACTCGCCATTTCATGCGCTTTGAGATGCCGCTTAGCCCAGTACGCTATCTGAAATAGGAACGACGTATGTTGAACAAATGTGATAGAATTTCCCTGAATTCTTATATTAACCTTAATGTAAAATGATCTAATCGGGTCTCTGTTTGCCCTACCCTAGAAGTTTAATAGTGCATTTCACTCGTCATTTCATACGCTTTGCGATGCCGCTTAGCCCAATAAGCTATCTGAAATAGGAGCGACGTAAATTGAACAAATGTGATAGAATTTCGCTGAATTCTTATATTAACCAAAATATAAAATGATCTAATCGGGTCTCCGATTGCCCTATCATAGAAGTTTAATAGTGAATTTTACTCGCCATTCCACGCGCTTTAAGATGCCGCATAGCCCAGTACGCTATCTGAAATAGGAACGACGTAAATTGAACTAATGTGATAGAATTTTGCTGAATTCTTAAATTAAGCATAATATAAAATGATCTAATCGGGTCTCTGATTGCCCTACCCTAGAAGTTTACTAGTGCATTTTACTCGCCATTTCATGCGCTTTGAGATGCCGCTTAGCCCAATACGCTATCTGAAATAGGAGCGACGTAAACTGAACAAATGTGATAGAATTTTGCTGAATTCTTAAATTAACCATAATATAAAATGATCTAGTCGGGTCTCTGATTGCCCTACCCTAGAAGTTTAATAGTGCATTTTACTCGCCATTTCATGCGCTTTGAGATGCCGCTTAGCCCAATACGCTATCTGAAATAGGAGCGACGTAAATTGAACAAATGTGATAGAATTTCGCTGAATTCTTATATTAACCAAAATATAAAATGATCTAATCGGATCTCTGATTGCCCTATCATAGAAGTTTAATAGTGCATTTTACTCGCCATTCCATGCGTTTTAAGGTGCCGCCTAGCCCAGTACGCTATCTGAAATAGGAGCGACGTAAACTGAACAAATGTGATAGAATTTTGCTGAATTCTTAAATTAACCATAATATAAAATGATCTAGTCGGGTCTCTGATTGCCCTACCCTAGAAGTTTAATAGTGCATTTTACTCGCCATTTCATGCGCTTTGAGATGCCGCTTAGCCCAATACGCTATCTGAAATAGGAGCGACGTAAATTGAACAAATGTGATAGAATTTCGCTGAATTCTTATATTAACCAAAATATAAAATGATCTAATCGGGTCTCTGATTGCCCTATCATAGAAGTTTAATAGTGCATTTTACTCGCCATTCCACGCGCTTTAAGTTGCCGCCTAGCCCAGTACGCTATCTGAAATAGGAGCTACGTAAGTTGAACAAATGTGATAGAATTTTGCTGAATTCTTAAATTAACCATAATATAAAATGATATAATCGGGTCTCTGTTTGTCCTACCCAAGAACTTTAATAGTGCATTTCTCTCGTCATTTCATGCGCTTTGAGATGCCGCTTAGCCCAATACGCTATCTGAAATAGGAGCGACGTAAATTGAACAAATGTGATAGAATTTCCATGAAATCTTATATTAAACAAAATATAAAATGATCTAAACGGGACTCTGATTGCCCTACCCTAGAGGTTTAACAGTGCATTTTACTCGCCATTTCATGCGCTTTGAGATGCCGCTTAGCCCAATACGCTATCTGAAATAGGAGCGACGTAAATTGAACAAATGTGATAGAATTTTGCTGAATTCTTATAGTAACCAAAATATAAAATGATCTAATCGGGTCTCTGATTGCCCTATCATAGAAGTTTGATAGTGTATTTTACTCGACATTCCACGCGCTTTAAGTTGCCGCCTAGCCCAGTACGCTATCTGAAATAGGAGCTACGTAAGTTGAACAAATGTGACAGAATTACGCTGAATTCTTATATTTACCGTAATATAAAATGATCTAATCGGGTCTCTGTTTGCCTTATCCTAGAAGTTTAATAGTGCATTTGACTCGCCATTTCATGCGCTTTGAGATGCCGCTTAGCCCAATACGCTATCTGACATAGGAGCGACGTAAATTAAACAAATGTGATAGAATTTCGCTGAATTCTTATATTAACCAAAATACAAAATGATCTAATCGGGTCTCTGATTGCCCTATCATAGAAGTTTGATAGTGCATTTTACTCGCCATTCCACGCGCTTTAAGATGTCGCCTAGCCCAGTACGCTATCTGAAATAGGAGCTACGTAAGTTGAACATATGTGACAGAATTACGCTGAATTCTTATATTAACCGTAATATAAAATGATCTAAACTGGTCTCTGTTTGCCCTACCCTAGAAGTTTAATAGTGCATTTCACTCGTCATTTCATGCGCTTTGAGATTCCGCTTAGCCCAAAGTGCTATCTGAAATAGGAGCGACGTAAATTGAACAAATGTGATAGAATTTTGCCGAATTCTTAAATTAACCATAATATAAAATGATGTAATCGGCTCTCTGTTCGCCCTACCCAAGAAGTTTAATAGTGCATTTCACTCGACATTTCATGCGCTTTGCGATGCCGCTTAGCCCAATATGCTATCTGAAATAGGAGCGACGTAAATTGAAGAAATGTGATAGAATTTCGCTGAATTCTTATATTCACCAAAATATAAAATGATCTAATCTGGTCTCTGATTGCCCTATCATAGAAGTTTAATAGTGCATTTTACTCGCCATTCCACGCGCTTCAAGATGCCGCCTAGCCCAGTACGCTATCTGAAATAGGAGCGACGTAAATTGAACAAATGTGATAGAATTTCGCTGAATTCTTATATTAACCAAAATATAAAATGATCTAATCGGGTCTCTGATTGCCCTATCATAGAAGTTTAATAGTGTATTTTACTCGCCATTCCACGCGCTTTAAGATGCCGCCTAGCCCAGTACGCTATCTGAAATAGGAGCGACGTATGTTGAACAAATGTGATAGAATTTCCCTGAATTCTTATATTAACCTTAATGTAAAATGATCTAATCGGGTCTCTGTTTGCCCTACCCTAGAAGTTTAATAGTGCATTTCACTCGTCATTTCATGCGCTTTGCGATGCCGCTTAGCCCAATAAGCTATCTGAAATAGGAGCGACGTAAATTGAACAAATGTGATAGAATTTCGCTGACTTCTTATATTAACCAAAATATAAAATGATCTAGTCGGGTCTCTGATTGCCCTATCATAGAAGTTTAATAGTGCATTTTACTCGCCATTCCACGCGCTTTAAGGTGCCGCCTAGCCCAGTACGCTATCTGAAATAGGAGCGACGTAAGTTGAACAAATGTGATAGAATTTTGCTGAATTCTTAAATTAACCATAATGTAAAATGATCGAATCGGGTCTCTGATTGCCCTACCCTAGAAGTTTAATAGTTCATTTTACTCGCCATTTCTTGCGCTTTGAGATGCCGCTTAGCCCAATACGCTATCTGAAATATCAGCGACGTAAATTGAACAAATGTGAGAGAATCTCGCTGAATTCTTATATTAACCGTAATATAAAATGATCTAATCGGGTCTCTGTTTGCCTTATCCTAGAAGTTTAATAGTGCATTTTACTCGCTATTTCATGCGCTTTGAGATGCCGCTTAGGCAAATACGCTATCTGAAATAGGAGCGACGTAAATTGAACAAATGTGACAGAATTTCCCTGAATACTTATATTAACCTTAATGTAAAATGATCTAATCGGGTCTCTGTTCGCCCTACCCTAGAAGTTTAATAGTGCATTTCACTCGTCATTTCATGCGCTTTGAGATTCCGCTTAGCCCAATATGCTATCTGAAATAGGAGCGACGTAAATTGAACAAATGTGATAGAATTTTGCCGAATTCTTAAATTAACCATAATATAAAATGATGTAATCGGCTCTCTGTTCGCCCTACCCAAGAAGTTTAATAGTGCATTTCACTCGACATTTCATGCGCTTTGCGATGCCGCTTAGCCCAATATGCTATCTGAAATAGGAGCGACGTAAATTGAACAAATGTGATAGAATTTCGCTGAATTCTTATATTCACCAAAATATAAAATGATCTAATCTGGTCTCTGATTGCCCTATCATAGAAGATTAATAGTGCAGTTTACTCTCCACCCCACGCGCTTTATGATGCCGCCTAGCCCAGTACGCTATCTGAAATAGGAGCGACGTAAATTGAACAAATGTGATAGAATTTTGCTGAATTCTTAAATTAAACATAATATAAAATGATCTAATCAGGTCTCTGTTCGCCCTACCCTAGAAGTTTAATAGTGCATTTCACTCGCCATTTCATGCGCTTTGAGATGCCGCATAGCCCTATACGCTATCTGAAATAGGAGCGACGTAAATAGAACAATTGTGATAGAATTTCGCTGAATCCTTATATTAACCAAAATATAAAATGATCTAATCGGCTCTCTGATTGCCGTATCATAGAAGTTTAGTAGTGCATTTTACTCGCCATTCTTCGCGTTTTAAGATGCCGCCTAGCCCAGTACGCTATCTGAAATAGGAGCGACGTAAGTTGAACAAATGTGATAGAATTACGCTGAATTCTTATATTAACCGTAATATAAAATGATGTAATCGGCTCTCTGTTCGCCCTACCCAAGAAGTTTAATAGTGCATTTCACTCATCATTTCATGCGCTTTGCGATGCCGCTTAGCCCAATATGCTATCTGTAATAGGAGCGACGTAAGTTGAACAAATGTGATAGAATTACGCTGAATTCTTATATTAACCTTAACGTAAAATGTTCTAATCGGGTCTCTGTTCGCCCTACCCTAGAAGATTAATAGTGCATTTCTCTCGTCAATCCATGCGCTTTGAGATGCCGCTTAGCCCAATACGCTATCTGAAATATCAGCGACGTAAATTGAACAAATGTGAGAGAATTTCGCTGAATTCTTATATTAACCTTAATGTAAAATGTTCTAATCGGGTCTCTGTTCGCCCTACCCTAGAAGGTTAATAGTGCATTTCACTCGTCATTTCATGCGCTTTGAGATGCCGCTTAGCCCAGTACGCTATCTGAAATAGGAGCGATGTAAATTGAACGAATGTGATAGAATTTCGATGAATTCTTTTATTATCCATAATGTAAAATGATCTAATCAGGTCTCTGTTCGCCTTACCCTAGAAGTTTAATAGTGCATTTTACTCACCATTTCATGCGCTTTGAGATGCCGCTTAGCCCAATACGCTATCTGCAATAGGATCGACGTAAATTGCACAAATGTGATAGAATTTCGCAGAATTCTTAAATTAACCATAATATAAAATGATCTAAACTGGTCTCTGTTTGCCCTACCCTAGAAGTTTAATAGTGCATTTGCTCGCCATTTCTTGCGCTTTGAGATACCGCTTAGCCCAATACGCTATCTGAAATAGGAGCAACGTAAATTGAACAAATGTGATAGAATTTCGCAGAATTCTTAAATTAACCATAATATAAAATGATCTAATCGGGTCTCTGTTTGCCCTACCCTAGAAGTTTAATAGTGCAGTTTACTCGCCATTTCTTGCGCTTTGAGATGCCGCTTAGCCCAATAGCTATCTGAAATAGGAGCGACGTAAATTGAACAAATGTGATAGAATTTCCCTGAAATCTTATATTAACCGTAATATAAAATGATCTAATCGGGTCTCTGATTGCCCTATCATAGAAGTTTAATAGTGCATTTTACTCGCCATTACACGCGCTTTAAGATGCCGCCTAGCCCAGTACGCTATCTGAAATAGGAACGACGTAAATTGAACAAATGTGATAGAATTTCGCTGAATTCTTATATTAACCAAAATATAAGATGATGTAATCGGGTCTCTGATTGCCCTATCATAGAAGTTTAATAGTGCATTTTACTCGTCATTCCACGCGCTTTAAGATGCCGCCTAGCCCAGTACGCTATCTGAAATAGGAGCAACGTAAATTGAACAAATGTGATAGAATCTCGCTGAATTCTTAAATTAACCATAATATAAAATGATCTAATGGGGTCTCTGTTTGCCCTACCCTAGAAGTTTAATAGTGCATTTTACTCGCCATTTCTTGCGCTCTGAGATGCCGCTTAGCCCAATACGCTATCTGAAATAGGAGCGACGTAAGTTGAACAAATGTGATAGAATCACGCTGAATTCTTATATTAACCAAAATATAAAATGATCTAATCGGGTCTCTGATTGCCCTATCATAGAAGTTTAATAGTGCATTTTACTCGCCATTCCACGCGCTTCAAGATGCCGCCTAGCCCAGTACGCTATCTGGAATAGGAGCGACGTAAATTGAACAAATGTGATAGAATTTCGCTGAATTCTTATATTAACCAAAATATAAAATGATCTAATCGGGTCTCTGATTGCCCTATCATAGAAGTTTAATAGTGTATTTTACTCGCCATTCCACGCGCTTTAAGATGCCGCCTAGCCCAGTACGCTATCTGAAATAGGAGCGACGTATGTTGAACAAATGTGATAGAATTTCCCTGAATTCTTATATTAACCTTAATGTAAAATGATCTAATCGGGTCTCTGTTTGCCCTACCCTAGAAGCTTAATAGTGCATTTCACTCGTCATTTCATGCGCTTTGCGATGCCGCTTAGCCCAATAAGCTATCTGAAATAGGAGCGACGTAAATTGAACAAATGTGATAGAATTTCGCTGAATTCTTATGTTAACCAAAATATAAAATCATCTAATCGGGTCTCTGATTGCCCTATCATAGAAGTTTAATAGTGCATTTTACTCGCCCTTCCACGCGCTTTAAGATGCCGCCTGGCCCAGTACACTATCTGAAATAGGAACGACGTATGTTGAACAAATGTGATAGATTTACGCTGAATTCTTATATAACCGTAATATAAAATGATCTAATCGGGTCTCTGTTTGCCTTACCCTAGAAGTTTAATAGTGCATTTTACTCGCCATTTCATGCGCTTTGAGATGCCGCTTAGCCCAATACGCTAGCTGCAATAGGAGCGACGTAAATTGAACAAATGTGATAGAATTTCGCTGAATTCTTAAATTAACCATAATATAAGATGATCTAATCGGGTCTCTGTTTGCCCTACCCTAGAAGTTTAGTAGTGCATTTCACTCGCTATTTCATGCGCTTTGCGATGCCGCTTAGCCCAATATGCTATCTGAAATAGGAGCGACGTAAGTTGAACAAATGTGATAGAATTACGCTGAATTCTTATATTCACCAAAATATAAAATGATCTAATCGGGTCTCTGATTGCCCTATCATAGAAGATTAATAGTGCAGTTTACTCTCCACCCCACGCGCTTTATGATGCCGCCTAGCCCAGTACGCTATCTGAAATAGGAGCGACGTAAATTGAACAAATGTGATAGAATTTTGCTGAATTCTTAAATTAACCATAATATAAAATGATCTAATCAGGTCTCTGTTCGCCCTACCCTAGAAGTTTAATAGTGCATTTCACTCGCCATTTCATGCGCTTTGAGATGCCGCATAGCCCTATACGCTATCTGAAATAGGAGCGACGTAAATAGAACAATTGTGATAGAATTTCGCTGAATCCTTATATTAACCAAAATATAAAATGATCTAATCGGCTCTCTGATTGCCGTATCATAGAAGTTTAGTAGTGCATTTTACTCGCCATTCTTCGCGTTTTAAGATGCCGCCTAGCCCAGTACGCTATCTGAAATAGGAGCGACGTAAGTTGAACAAATGTGATAGAATTACGCTGAATTCTTATATTAACCGTAATATAAAATGATGTAATCGGCTCTCTGTTCGCCCTACCCAAGAAGTATAATAGTGCATTTCACTCGTCATTTCATGCGCTTTGCGATGCCGCTTAGCCCAATATGCTATCTGAAATAGGAGCGACGTAAGTTGAACAAATGTGATAGAATTACGCTGAATTCTTATATTAACCTTAACGTAAAATGTTCTAATCGGGTCTCTGTTCGCCCTACCCTAGAAGATTAATAGTGCATTTCACTCGTCAATCCATGCGCTTTGAGATGCCGCTTAGCCCAATACGCTATCTGAAATATCAGCGACGTAAATTGAACAAATGTGAGAGAATTTCGCTGAATTCTTATATTAACCTTAATGTAAAATGTTCTAATCTGGTCTCTGTTCGCCCTACCCTAGAAGGTTAATAGTGCATTTCACTCGTCATTTCATGCGCTTTGAGATGCCGCTTAGCCCAGTACGCAATCTGAAATAGGAGCGATGTAAATTGAACAAATGTGATAGAATTTCGATGAATTCCTTTATTATCCATAATGAAAATGATCTAATCAGGTCTCTGTTCGCCTTACCCTAGAAGTTTAATAGTGCATTTTACTCACCATTTCATGCGCTTTGAGATGCCGCTTAGCCCAATACGCTATCTGCAATAGGATCGACGTAAATTGAACAAATGTGATAGAATTTCGCTGAATTCTTAAATTAACCATAATATAAAATGATCTAAACTGGTCTCTGTTTGCCCTACCCTAGAAGTTTAATAGTGCATTTTACTCCCCATTTCTTGCGCTTTGAGATGCCGCTTAGCCCAATAGCTATCTGAAATAGGAGCGACGTAAATTGAACAAATGTGATAGAATTTCGCAGAATTCTTAAATTAACCATAATATAAAATGATCTAATCGGGTCTCTGTTTGCCCTACCCTAGAAGTTTAATAGTGCAGTTTACTCGCCATTTCTTGCGCTTTGAGATGCCGCTTAGCCCAATAGCTATCTGAAATAGGAGCGACGTAAATTGAACAAATGTGATAGAATTTGCCTGAAATCTTATATTAACCGTAATATAAAATGATCTAATCGGGTCTCTGATTGCCCTATCATAGAAGTTTAATAGTGCATTTTACTCGCCATTACACGCGCTTTAAGATGCCGCCTAGCCCAGTACGCTATCTGAAATAGGAACGACGTAAATAGAACAGATGTGATAGAATTTCGCTGAATTCTTATATTAACCAAAATATAAGATGATGTAATCGGGTCTCTGATTGCCCTATCATAGAAGTTTAATAGTGCATTTTACTCGTCATTCCACGCGCTTTAAGATGCCGCCTAGCCCAGTACGCTATCTGAAATAGGAGCAACGTAAATTGAACAAATGTGATAGAATCTCGCTGAATTCTTAAATTAACCATAATATAAAATGATCTAATGGGGTCTCTGTTTGCCCTACCCTAGAAGTTTAATAGTGCATTTTACTCGCCATTTCTTGCGCTCTGAGATGCCGCTTAGCCCAATACGCTATCTGAAATAGGAGCGACGTAAGTTGAACAAATGTGATAGAATCACGCTGAATTCTTATATTAACCAAAATATAAAATGATCTAATCGGGTCTCTGATTGCCCTATCATAGAAGTTTAATAGTGCATTTTACTCGCCATTCCACGCGCTTCAAGATGCCGCCTAGCCCAGTACGCTATCTGAAATAGGAGCGACGTAAATTGAACAAATGTGATAGAATTTCGCTGAATTCTTATATTAACCAAAATATAAAATGATCTAATCGGGTCTCTGATTGCCCTATCATAGAAGTTTAATAGTGTATTTTACTCGCCATTCCACGCGCTTTAAGATGCCGCCTAGCCCAGTACGCTATCTGAAATAGGAGCGACGTATGTTGAACAAATGTGATAGAATTTCCCTGAATTCTTATATTAACCTTAATGTAAAATGATCGAATCGGGTCTCTGATTGCCCTACCCTAGAAGTTTAATAGTTCATTTTACTCGCCATTTCTTGCGCTTTGAGATGCCGCTTAGCCCAATACGCTATCTGAAATATCAGCGACGTAAATTGAACAAATGTGAGAGAATCTCGCTGAATTCTTATATTAACCGTAATATAAAATGATCTAATCGGGTCTCTGTTTGCCTTATCCTAGAAGTTTAATAGTGCATTTTACTCGCTATTTCATGCGCTTTGAGATGCCGCTTAGGCCAATACGCTATCTGAAATAGGAGCGACGTAAATTGAACAAATGTGACAGAATTTCCCTGAATACTTATATTAACCTTAATGTAAAATGATCTAATCGGGTCTCTGTTCGCCCTACCCTAGAAGTTTAATAGTGCATTTCACTCGTCATTTCATGCGCTTTGAGATTCCGCTTAGCCCAATATGCTATCTGAAATAGGAGCGACGTAAATTGAACAAATGTGATAGAATTTTGCCGAATTCTTAAATTAACCATGATATAAAATGATGTAATCGGCTCTCTGTTCGCCCTACCCAAGAAGTTTAATAGTGCATTTCACTCGACATTTCATGCGCTTTGCGATGCCGCTTAGCCCAATATGCTATCTGAAATAGCGAGCGACGTAAATTGAACAAATGTGAATAGAATTTCGCTGAATTCTTATATTCACCAAAATATAAAATGATCTAATCTGGTCTCTGATTGCCCTATCATAGAAGTTTAATAGTACATTTTACTCGCCATTCCACGCGCTTCAAGATGCCGCGTAGCCCAGTACGCTATCTGAAATAGGAGCGACGTAAATTGAACAAATGTGATAGAATTTCGCTGAATTCTTATATTAACCCAAAATATAAAATGATCTAATCGGGTCTCTGATTGCCCTATCATAGAAGTTTAATAGTGTATTTTACTCGCCATTCCACGCGCTTTAAGATGCCGCCTAGCCCAGTACGCTATCTGAAATAGGAGCGACGTATGTTGAACAAATGTGATAGAATTTCCCCTGAATTCTTATATTAACCTTAATGTAAAATGATCTAATCGGGTCTCTGTTTGCCCTACCCTAGAAGTTTAATAGTGCATTTCACTCGTCATTTCATGCGCTTTGAGATGCCGCTTAGCCCAATAAGCTATCTGAAATAGGAGCGACGTAAATTGAACAAATGTGATAGAATTTCGCTGACTTCTTATATTAACCAAAATATAAAATGATCTAGTCGGGTCCTCTGATTGCCCTATTCATAGAAGTTTAATAGTGCATTTTACTCGCCATTCCACGCGCTTTAAGGTGCCGCCTAGCCCAGTACGCTATCTGAAATAGGAGCGACGTAAGTTGAACAAATGTGATAGAATTTTGCTGAATTCTTAAATTAACCATAATGTAAAATGATCGAATCGGGTCTCTGATTGCCCTACCCTAGAAGTTTAATAGTTCATTTTACTCGCCATTTCTTGCGCTTGAGATGCCGCTTAGCCCAATACGCTATCTGAAATATTCAGCGACGTAAATTGAACAAATGTGAGAGAATCTCACTGAATTCTTATATTAACCGTAATATAAAATGATCTAATCGGGTCTCTGTTTGCCTTATCCTAGAAGTTTAATAGTGCATTTTACTCGCTATTTCATGCGCTTTGAGATGCCGCTTAGGCCAATACGCTATCTGAAATAGGAGCGACGTAAATTGAACAAATGTGACAGAATTTCCCTGAATACTTATATTAACCTTAATGTAAAATGATCTAATCGGGTCTCTGTTCGCCTACCCTAGAAGTTTAATAGTGCATTTCACTCGTCATTTCATGCGCTTTGAGATTCCGCTTAGCCCAATATGCTATCTGAAATAGGAGCGACGTAAATTGAACAAATGTGATAGAATTTTGCCGAATTCTTAAGTTAACCATAATATAAAATGATGTAATCGGCTCTCTGTTCGCCCTACCCAAGAAGTTTAATAGTGCATTTCACTCGACATTTCATGCGCTTTGCGATGCCGCTTAGCCCAATATGCTATCTGAAATAGGAGCGACGTAAATTGAACAAATGTGATAGAATTTCGCTGAATTCTTATATTCACCAAAATATAAAATGATCTAATCTGGTCTCTGATTGCCCTATCATAGAAGATTAATAGTGCAGTTTACTCTCCACCCCACGCGCTTTATGATGCCGCCTAGCCCAGTACGCTATCTGAAATAGGAGCGACGTAAATTGAACAAATGTGATAGAATTACGCTGAATTCTTATATTAACCGTAATATAAAATGATGTAATCGGCTCTCTGTTCGCCCTACCCAAGAAGTTTAATAGTGCATTTCACTCATCATTTCATGCGCTTTGCGATGCCGCTTAGCCCAATATGCTATCTGAAATAGGAGCGACGTAAGTTGAACAAATGTGATAGAATTACGCTGAATTCTTATATTAACCTTAACGTAAAATGTTCTAATCGGGTCTCTGTTCGCCCTACCCTAGAAGATTAATAGTGCATTTCACTCGTCAATCCATGCGCTTTGAGATGCCGCTTAGCCCAATACGCTATCTGAAATATCAGCGACGTAAATTGAACAAATGTGAGAGAATTTCGCTGAATTCTTATATTAACCTTAATGTAAAATGTTCTAATCGGGTCTCTGTTCGCCCTACCCTAGAAGGTTAATAGTGCATTTCACTCGTCATTTCATGCGCTTTGAGATGCCGCTTAGCCCAGTACGCTATCTGAAATAGGAGCGATGTAAATTGAACGAATGTGATAGAATTTCGATGAATTCTTTTATTATCCATAATGTAAAATGATCTAATCAGGTCTCTGTTCGCCTTACCCTAGAAGTTTAATAGTGCATTTTACTCACCATTTCATGCGCTTTGAGATGCCGCTTAGCCCAATACGCTATCTGCAATAGGATCGACGTAAATTGAACAAATGTGATAGAATTTCACTGAATTATTAAATTAACCATAATATAAAATGATCTAAACTGGTCTCTGTTTGCCCTACCCTGGAAGTTTAATAGTGCATTTTACTCGCCATTTCTTGCGCTTTGAGATACCGCTTAGCCCAATACGCTATCTGAAATAGGAGCAACGTAAATTGAACAAATGTGATAGAATTTCGCAGAATTCTTAAATTAACCATAATATAAAATGATCTAATCGGGGGTCTCTGTTTTGCCCTACCCTAGAAGTTTAATAGTGCAGTTTACTCGCCATTTCTTGCGCTTTGAGATGCCGCTTAGCCCAATAGCTATCTGAAATAGGAGCGACGTAAATTGAACAAATGTGATAGAATTTCCCTGAAATCTTATATTAACCGTAATATAAAATGATCTAATCGGGTCTCTGATTGCCCTATCATAGAAGTTTAATAGTGCATTTTACTTGCCCTTACACGCGCTTTAAGATGCCGTCTAGGCCAGTACGCTATCTGAAATAGGAGCTACGTAAGTTGAACGAATGTGACAGAATTACGCTGATTTCTTATATTAACCGTAATATAAAATGATCTAATCGGGTCTCTGTTTGCCTTATCCTAGAAGTTTAATAGTGCATTTTACTCGCCATTTCATGCGCTTTGAGATGCCTCTTAGCCCAATACGCTATCTGAAATAGAAGCGACGTAAATTGAACAAATGTGATAGAATTCCGCTGAATTCTTATATTAACCAAAATATAAAATGATCTAATCCGGTCTCTGTTTGCCCTACCCTAGAAGTTGAATAGTGCATTGTACGAGCCATTTCTTGCGATTTGAGATGCCGCTTAGCCCAATACGCTATCTGAAATAGGAGCGACGTAAATTGAACAAATGTGATAGAATTTCCCTGAATTCTTATATTAACCAAAATATAAAATGATCTAGTCGGGTCTCTGATTGCCCTATCATAGAAGTTTAATAGTGCATTTTACTCGCCATTCCACGCGCTTTAAAGATGCCGCCTAGCCCAGTACGCTATCTGAAATAGGAGCGACGTAAATTGAACAAATGTGATAGAATTTCGCTGAATTCTTATATTAACCGTAATATAAAATGATCTAATCGGGTCTCTGTTTGCCCTACCCTAGAAGTTTAACAGTGCATTTTACTCGTCATTTCATGCGCTTCGAGATGCCGCATAGCCCAATACGCTATCTGAAATAGGAGCGACGTAAATTGAACAAATGTGATGGAATTTTGCTGAATTCTTAAATTAACCATAATATAAAATGATCTAATCGGGTCTCTGTTTGCCCTACCCTAGAAGCTTAATAGTGCATTTCACTCGTCATTTCATGCGCTTTGCGATGCCGCTTAGCCCAATAAGCTATCTGAAATAGGAGCGACGTAAATTGAACAAATGTGATAGAATTTCGCTGAATTCTTATGTTAACCAAAATATAAAATCATCTAATCGGGTCTCTGATTGCCCTATCATAGAAGTTTAATAGTGCATTTTACTCGCCATTCCACGCGCTTTAAGATGCCGCCTAGCCCGGTACGCTATCTGAAATAGGAGCGACGTATGTTGAACAAATGTGATAGAATTTCCCTGAAATCTTATATTAAACAAAATATAAAATGATCTAAACGGGACTCTGATTGCCCTATCATAGAAGTTTAGTAGTGCATTTTACTCGCCTTTCCACGCGCTTTAAGATGCCGCCTGGCCCAGTACACTATCTGAAATAGGAACGACGTATGTTGAACAAATGTGATAGATTTACGCTGATTCT